>AVCM01001208.1:0-10389 GCA_000447165.1 Hammondia hammondi
ATATATATATATATATATCGTCTGCATTGCATGTCGTTTGTTGAACTACGGATTGCTTTTGGAAAGGCAACGAACGTGAAAGTTCAAGGTGTAACAGTGTAGCTCAAGACACGTTTTGCTCTTGTTAGTTGCCTTCACATGTCCCGTTCGGCCCGTGGTGTTTTTCGCAACTCTGGTTACAGGTGCTCTTTTTCGCCTCGCTGTGGTTATCCGTCTACAACCGTTCGATTCTGGAGTCATTCTCACTATTTCAAGATGGCGGACAGGAAGGCGGTGATCAAGAATGCAGATATGCCTGAAGATTTGCAACAGGATGCCATCGACTGCGCAAATCAGGCACTGGAAAAATACAACATTGAGAAGGACATCGCCGCGTTTATCAAAAAGGAGTTTGACCGCAAGCACAACCCCACGTGGCACTGCGTCGTTGGCCGGAACTTCGGCTCATACGTGACGCATGAAACCCACCATTTCATCTATTTTTATATTGGACAGGTTGCTGTCTTGCTCTTCAAAAGCGGCTGAGGAACATGCAAGAGCGATTGTCCCCCACACTGCCATTTCTTGTCGACAAAGTGTCCGGCAACGACCAAACAGAATCATGGTATTTCTCACCCCGTTTTGGCATAGGAAGCGCGTGGTAGTTTCCGTGCTGTACACACCCTGAAACTTGCACTCTACGTCGGCCTGCTGGACCATTCTCCAGTCCTCTGCAGCCGACGTAGGGATTAAGATAATGGGATCGGGGGGGTAGTCGTGAAGTGTTCTCTGCTTGTCGATGTAGTATCTTCGGCTTTTTTGGAAAGTCAAACTATCGGACCTCGTTGGGTTTTGGACAACAGCATGAACTTGTTTTGCAGACGCAAGAGCATGACGACCCCCCATTCCTGCCGCACGGTCTCGATAGCGCCACGCGTAACTTCAGAAAAGGGAAACAGCGCTACCGTGTCCTGGTCTCCATCTCAGTTTTGTCAGAGCTTGGAGACGTCCCTCTAGTCTGTGTGTCTCTAGATTTTTGTGTACACATGCACGTGCTTCAGTATTCGATGCTTTTGCCTGACGTTACGAATGCACTACACCCTGCAAGAGTGTGTGGCTTCGAATGCATCCAAGGGTCTCTTCTGAATCTGGGGAACTGTAGGGTTCTCAGCCATTTGCTCTGAAACTGGGAACCGCTGTGGTTTTCTAAGTGTCGTTGCTGACTGCCTCGAACAAAAGTATTCTTCAAAGTGAAAAAGAGCGTGTAGCTCCTATCAGTGACGATGCCAAATTTTTCGTGAGAAGATATGGCAGTAATTGCGCAGGTATAAGCTTTCGTTTTTGACCTACCTGTTGCATTTGGCGTGTTAATGTGCAATGGTCACTTGTTACCGTGTTACGCGTGCCCAGGCCACCGCAATTTTAGGTGTATTTATTCCTGCCGACTACGCGCAAATTCCACTTTTCAGTGACATCATGGGCTACATAACCACGACGTAGAGCGACCTAGCGTAACGTGTCTCGATTTTCCCCCCTTCAGGCGTATATGCCGGGGCAGGGTTGCAACGATGGGGACCGCGGTCCACACGCCATATGATCGGTTGGTATAGAATATCAAACCTAATAGTAATTTGCTGAGCTAAACAATACAGGGTTGAACTGTGGCTTAGTTTCAATGCCCAAGGAAGAGCACTGGATTGGTTACCCAGGAATCTGTGTTCCCATTAATAAGAATCATAATGTACGTTACCAGGCATGCACCATCAATCAGGGATCAACTGAAGCTAGACTCCCTGCTGCACATTATAAAATCGGATTTACTACGTTATGGCTGACTACCTGTAACGACGTAGAAATGGCAGCTCCGCGTGTGGTTTTCCACACGCGCTAGTAGTTTTATCTTTTCACAGGCAACCAGTACGCACACATCGAGAGTCGTACATGAACATCCTCAACTCTAGGAAGTATTGCGTGGACTCTCAGCCACTCCTGATCAGTTATCCGATCAAAAAGGCAGGTGGCTTCCATCACAGCCAACGCGTGCGACTGAAAAGGTGTTGTGATGGTAATCCATGGTGGAGCATTCGTTTGATTTCAAGGAGAACATTAAAAACTGCGGCAAAAGACAAAACGAACCTTTGCGTCATCCTGGTCGGTCGCTGCTGTACAGCACAATAGAAAGCTAAAAAAAACGCGTTTCTTTAAAAAGGGGGAAAGCGCCAAGAACTGGTGTTGAACGTTAGAGCGTGCCTGCGTGTGCGGCACGCACAAACATTCAGACACCCATTGTGTTGGCTGGAGACAAGAATGTGAACAGGTTCTTTAGACCCGACGACCGACTATGAAGTAGCGGCTGCCTTCACAAGCCGAAATTTGGACCTCACAACAAAACTGCACAAAAGGCTAAAAAAATGAACAAAAGAGTGGACCACTTAGTCCTGCCAGCAATTCCGTCAGACGATTGACGCACTGTCGCCGCAGCCGAAAGGATTCCCTTTCAAGCAACCAAAAATGACGGTGCTGAAATAAATGCTCTCCCGTGCAAGCACTAAGTTATCCTACCAGGGGACAGACTGTGGAAGAGACAATTCAGTACATGTCCTCGGGGAAGATAGGCGTTTCAACAGCGCCTGGCACCGGTCTCCGTAGGCCAGCTAAAGCCTTCGAGATGCGCGTTGTCAATAGGTAGCCAATCGCGGGGTTCCACAAACACTCGCTGTGCCTCCTCCTCTTTCGACCCTTTCTCGACTTTAAACTGGTACTCCCACCGCGCCGTGAGAGGAAGCGAAATCAGAATGGACTCGATACGAGATCCGGGCACCTGAAATCCGAACTTGGTCCCCCGATCGTGGACCAGGTTAAACTCCACGTAGCGCCCCCTCCTGATCTGTTGCCATATTTTCTGAGTTTCAGTAAAGGGCTGGTCTTTGCGTTTTATTAGGATCGGAATGTACGCGTCGATGAATGTCTGCAAGCCATCTTCTGCGAACGCAAAAAATTTTTCTGGCGACACCGTCATGTTTTCATTTAGATCATCGAAGAAAATTCCTCCAACTCCTCGGCCTTCGTTTCGATGGTGGTTGCGGAAGTATGCATCACACCACCTTTTGAACCGTGCATAGTACAAAGGGTCACACCGATCACATTGCTCACGCAGCTTCTCGTGGAAGAACACACAGTCCTCCTCGAAGACGTAACAGGGGGAAAGATCCATTCCACCTCCAAACCACCAGAGGAGTGACTCCCCCTCTGTAGCTTCTTCCCCTCCACATTCGTTGGTGTCGCTGCGTTCTGAGGGCGCTCTCCGAAAGATCTGGAAAAACCGGTAGTTCAAGTGAACTGTGGGTGCCATGGGATTCCTGGGATGGATGACCATCGACAGGCCGGCGGCATAGAACTTCAGCCCCTCGCCGTCGGCAGCCGGAAGAGCGTGGTGGCCATGACATGTCATTTTTGTCACAGCGTCTGAGGGAAGGGTCCCATGCACGGCTGATACATTCACCCCTCCCTTCTCCAGAACAGTGGAATCCTGGAGAACTCCGCTGCAGCCACCACCTCCGGATGTCCCGCGGGTCCACATATCTTCGCAGAACGAGCCTCCATCGACAGACGCGAGAGCGTCGCATATGGCGGTTTGGTAACGACGAAGCATTGCTTCCCATCGTTCACGAAACGCCTTATCCGGATGGTAAACCTAGACACACAGCGAAAGAACTGAATCATTGATTAGCTCTCTCTCGTGGTGATGCACACCTTATTTGGTTCCTCCGCTCATTCGCAGGCTGTCTTGGCTACGAGAAATTAGAACAGAACACCAAGTTCTTTGCCTGAAGTTATACGCTCTCCGTATAACTTCCCCGGTCCACCTCCAGCTGTTCTGTATTTACTTCTGCATATCTCGAAAAGCACAGGAACTGTCTAGCGAACACCACATGTCTCCTCAATTTAGACAGTTTCCTTCTAGTGCAGCTGTAAACCTGTTTTTTGTCTTGTGGCCATGATGCAGACGACGCCTCCACCGCGAAGCCCTTGCCATAGTGAGGTCACAAAGTACACACTGTGTTTAGTCAGAAAATTCGTAAAAGTCGGGATGACTGGCGAAGGATAGTCCAGTCATGAACACGAGAGTATCCGTGAGGATGAAAACCCCCGATTTCTGTCGATGTTTTCTCGGCGTGCCAGACCACCAGAATCACCGATGTTGCAAAGAAACGGATACAACTTGAGGAAGAACAGTACACGACGATGCGCGGGTTTCCACTGATGCTACTGGCTTCCGGTACGGTTACGCGGGCGTACATCCAGTTAAGTTCGACCGTCATGTATGGATTGCTGTTGTCACCCGGGATACCATTAAGAAGACAGGATGATCAGGACCATCTTCTCTGATAGAATTCTTCGACCTTTCTCTTGAGAGAATAAATGACGCGTTGCATTACTAATTCGCATCTTGAATGTTTTTGTTTACCGGTTTCAAGTGCTATTGTGTAGTCATGGCTTCGAGGACACGTGGAGTTCGCGACACAAAGCGACAGCGGATTTCAGCCTTGCGCTTGGGGATAGGGATGTCGTGAGAGCGAGAGAAACACGCTCGAGAGCCTGACGATACTTCCAGTTCCACAGAACTCTGTGGCTACCACAATTCCGCCGCCGAGAAACCAATATCGGCACATCTACACAAGCATATACGCCATCTAGGAATCTTACCTGCTTTTTCTGTGAATCCATCTTGTCCTGGATAGGCTGGAAATGTGCGGCGGTATTGCAGAATGAAACCAAAGATCGATCCTTACGCGGCTCTATCACCAAGAGAGTTACGCGCTATCAACTGAAACAAGAAAAACGCATGCAAACCAGTATGCCATATCGTCCAAAGTCCGTTACCAGCTGATGACACCGACGAGACAAGAACTTTTTCCGTGGGCGTCTGTGACTGTTTCCTTATGTGTGGGATGAGAAAGTACGACTCGCAGTGACATCTCGGCAGCACCGCCAAGAAATGCAAGGCTGCAATCGATGCCGATACACATAATTTCTTGAGACTGAAAACCCATCGCGACGCCAGGGCCCGAAAGTCCTCCTAGATGAAGATACATCCTTTTCATAGTGCCGCATTTGGATCTATTTTCGGTGCAGTTTCCTGAAGGGATTTGACTGCTCGCTTGTCTTCTAACCTCGAGGCCTCCAGATCTTTCAAAAGCGAACGCAGTCAGGGCGATGGGGTATTACAGTCTCGAAAGAAAGCAAGCTTCTCTTTGACAGTGCTATGAAACGGGCATCGATTAAAGTCAAGAGTTGCGTATCTGAGTCTGACCCAATTTGCTCATTTCACTCCAAAACGTCGAAATGAAGCAGCACATTCCGGATGAAAGGGAACGGCATCGGGAACTTCCCTGTGTAAACCGCTTGTCCGCCAGCAAACATCCGGCGGATTGGTGTGTCGCTACCATTTGCTTGTGTCTACAGACAGGTCGATTGAAATCCACAGAACTGGACGGGGAGGCCACATCTGTCTGCAGTGTCTTCAACAATGTAACAGAAATGGCATTCTGTCTTACTTTGGAGACTTTTTGTTGTCACCACCAACAGCGGTGCGACACGAGGCCTTGCGCTGGTCGAGATGCTTTTGGGAAAACCTGGGTGGAAGGGACCAGCAAGGCTTAGCCAGTTGCGCAGTATTACTACCTTGTCAGAAAATTCCCGGATTTAATGATGCCAAAGCAGTCTTCCACAAGAGAGGGCGAGACACCAGAAAGATAAATAGCGCCGAGAGAGCGCGGCGGGTCAGAAATATTAGGTTCCTCGTCAAGTGACCCCGCATCAAAAGCTGAAGACCTCTCGGTCAAAGAAAATCTCCTTACTGAATCCCAAACTTTTGCGAAATTGGAAAAAAATAAATGCATTGCAGATCCACTTAAAAATCGGTGACGTATGTATATATGGTAATTGTGACGTCCCCACGGAGTCAAAGGCCGACCTTGCGATGAAAAGTGGACGCTGCAGCGCAAGCCCCCCCAAAACTGAGCCACACGCCAGCATACTAAACCCGAGATGATGTCGTAGTGGGTATTTTATGATTGCTTTTTCTCATAGTCAAGTAACGCAACATATCCATGGAAGGTAACCCCTGTGGGTTCAACGCTGAAGCGGACAGACGCTGTCGAGGCCGTAAAGCAGTTGCGTCTAGCTCGATGTATTCGCGTGTCGGATAAGGTGAATGCAACTGCTTTACACGTGATGAATTGACTGGAATGCAACATGAATTCAAGTATAGTGTACCGCCTTTATACGTTGGTTTAGTTTCTTGCGAAGTTGTGGAAGCAGCCGGCGTCAAAGGTACGTTAAGGGGCGGACACAGGAGACGCACACACTTGACCGCCTGCCACTGAAGAGCAGACTCGAAAGTCATAATGACTCGCGCTAATTCCATTTTTTTGTACTAAGGCCTTCAACACACTTATAAAGCGAAAACGGTGGTGAGCTGAAATTGTGTTTTGCGTCGAGGCATGCACACTCAGACGAACCCACCCCTATATATCGGTAATGGGCAGAACGCTCGCTCGTCTCGTTTAGCTCGGACGGTACAGTATTCGGCCAGAGAATACGAAGGGGAATACGAGAAGCTGAAGGGAAGGACGGGTCAACAATATGGAGAAGATCATCGCGTGGAACGACTTCTGGTTACGCAACAAAGATGGTCGCATTGCGGGAAACGATCGGTTCACTCCCGAATAAAGTCACCAACACAGCGTTTGATTGAGCAGTCCTTTCAAAGGACGTTCTAACTTTCTACATTTCCAGTAGAGAAGTCACAACTCTCAAACAGACGGATCAAGCATAGGGCTGCCGATGTACCTTTTATCAAGTTGGCTTTTAAAACGGTGTAGATTCTGATTTGAACTCTCCTCAGAGCCCAGTTTCTATCAACTCACCTTTGGCTGTGAAGGGAGGAGGGGGGGAAGACCTGTATCGTCCGTAAGGTGATTCAATTTTTGAACATGCTCTTAGCCTGTGTCGTAAGATTGAAAATGCGAGAGGGTGCTGTGCACAATTGGGGAGGGCGGCACCAAAGGGTGGAGGTGTGTGCAAGTGACTTCTGGTATTTGTGCAAAATGAATCTAGTTCGATCATATTACTCTTATCGTTTCGCAGGAGGACATAGTAACTCGTGTGGTAGGGCAGTGTGAGGGGTCCACAGCAAGGTCTCGCACTGGGACGGAACCGCCCAGAACTCAGAGGGCACATACTGCGGATTCCTGAACAATTCAGAGAACTAGCTTCAGGAATCAGCAAGTAAATACGGATAAGAACGGCCCATAAATAGCTGGAGATGAGATTTAATACTTGCATTGACAGCTGTGTTTCGTATTTGGCAGCTGACCTAGCCTGTGAGTATCTGGCGTTAGTTACACTTTCCCCACGAAGGACTTAATCGTGTGCCAGGGGGATGCCTTTTATTATGTATGGAACAGTAGCACGGCAACTGTTCTTTAACTGAATGGCGGTCGAGTTTATTTTCATCACAAACAAGGAAGTAAACGCGAGTGAAGCACTGTCAGTTCGCATGTACCACGAGTCAGTGTATTTACTGAGTAGAAAAATGAGGTGCAGGCGACAGTTCTGGTCTCAGCTGCTCAATCGCAGTCTGGATGGTTGCCTTCAGGTCAGAAAGCTGGTCGAGTGCAGATGGAGGGGGATTTTTTTCACCTTGGGAAAAAATATCCTCGATTCGCTTGGCTACTGTAGAGGCTAGTTCAAGGTTGTCTTGTCCCCCCAAAAATAAGAGCGCTCGCGCTCGTCTCCAGAGTGCCTTGATATTTGTGCTGTCGAGCTGAATGGCGCGAAGACTGTCCTCAGCTGCTTCCTCATACTGTCCTATTGTCAGATGCACCTGACTTCTATTAGAATACAGCAAACTGTGCAACTTCTTCGTCAGCTTGCCATCAGCAGACTGGTTGCATACATCCAGAGAGGCATTCCGGGATGAAGAAGTTGGAGTGGCATACGCACGTTCTCCCGTTTCAAGGACATCTTCCTCGGCTATCCTCAGGGACTCGCTCAGAAGGCTCAGAGCTTTCTCATGGTTACCCTCCTCGTATGCAGCCAGTGCTGCACCCTTGATGCAATGAATTTCTTTCGTCCGCATGCTTAATTGGCTATCACTAGGCTTGCCAGCTGGTAGGAGCTTCTGGGAACTGTTGTTCCAGCTATGCTCGTGCGGCCTTCCGCAGTGAGATCCCTGTGACTGTCTTGACGCGGCTGGTTCCTTGTCATGTTCCATCGGTTTGTAGGTCCCCTTTCCGGTGTCGTCTCCATCGTCACTGAACTGCGAGGCATTTGATTTGATGCTTCCCTTTTCCGAAAAACAACAGCAAGACCTTATCGAGGTTCTTTCTCCGTAGTTTGCAATCGTGCGTTTGTTACTGAACTCCCCTTGAGACTGCATAGGTTGGCTAGGGGACAAGTTGGAAGCTGCAGATGAAGTGTCTCGTCTTGCAGATGTCACACAAGACTTTTCCCCACTCTTGTGACTACGAGGAATGAGTTCGAGATCGCCATCCTCGGTGTGCTCGCTGTCGTCACTGGCATCACTATCTTCCAAAAGCACAGAAATCCGTTTCTTTGAGGGATCATGGCTATACCGGGCTGTTCCAGCAATGCTATGCGGCTGTACTGATTCCTCGGCACAGTTAACGCCTGCCGGTATTTCAGCGTCCGTTTCACGGTCTGAAAACCCTGCGTGCACAGATATGGGCGAACTTGACTTCTTGCACGAGTCGACCTTTTTCCTGGCTTCGCCAAAAGCTTCATCCGCCGCGCAGTCATTAAAAGGCACCTCTACGACGGTCTTTTTGAAGTCGCTTTCTGGTGAATTATCGCTCTGGGCAGGAAATTCCGGGGCACTGGAGGAGGCGATGACATTTCTGACTTCGTTTTGCCCAGTAAAGGTGTTTTCGGCGGCGATTCCCGTTGTTTCCAGAGCACTCTGCTTGGAACCACACTCTATAGAGGCTTGTTTGTTCCCCTGGATGGAAGCTGCACGAGCAACGATATCGTGGTGGAAACCCTGCTCTACAGAAAGACTGCGCTGCCACTCGAGAACGTCTGCTTTGGCAGCGGCAATGTCTGCTGCGGACGGTCCCCCGCACCACCTGGTGCCACTTCCGGATGAGCTTTTAGTGCCAACAAGATCATCAAGTTTTTTTCTTGCGGCACTAAGGAGCTGGTGGTAGTAGCCGCCATCCTGCTCTAGGAGCGCAATGTATTTTCTCAGCAAGCGAGGTTGTGTGCATTTTTCAATTTTCTCAGAATCGATATCTAGTAGCGTAACGTCATCAGTTGCCATAGTAACGAACATAAAATTAGGTTGCACTTTCCTCTCACGTTAACTCCGCAGAAATCAGGGAACACTATTCGTTTACAGTCGGCCTATTTAAGAGGGAAACGGCAGTTGCGACCGGTGTTACTGCCAACAGAGCTAGTAATTCACATCGTTTTTCCGAGTTGCTTGTTGGCTGTCCATAATTTTCAAACACACACCATGCCATCGTATTACGCATAACAGGCTCTCTGACGTAGCAAAGCAAGCATGATCGCCCCAATGATTGAGCACAATACGTTCTGTGTCGACCCATCTGGTTGCGAGCACTTAGCGAATAGGCAGCACCACACAGCGCTTACTCGATCGCTGGGATCGTTGAACAAGCCGCTGTTTGCCATATTGCCGGCTGGTTCGAGGAGCTACAGCGGATGGCAGTGAACGCGCTTAATCGTGCCCCGACGGGTCTCTGCTTGACACACATGGATTAGGTGCTGCGGTAGCTTCTCTACTGCGGAAACTACGCCTGATAGGATTTGTAGTGTGACACGAAAGTGAACAACTACAACGAAACGTGAGACTAGCGCCGAGATTCGTCTTTCGTAGCGTTGGGAATATCGAAAACACTCCGAGACTCCAAATTGCAACCTCTTGCTATCAGACATTTTACAAACACAATGATGATCATAAATACTCTGTGCTCGTTGCGTGTGTTCTGGCTACACTCCTGCTACAGACACGGCGGAGGGTTGCAGGAATTCCATATTTACCGGCCGCCTTCGCTCTGCAGTCTGTCACATTCGACAGATCTTGTTCTGACCAAGATCTCCAGATCGGTGGACTAATGTGTGAATGATTAACGGTAGTTTTAAGAGTACGCAGTTTCGTTTCCCTACGGCCTTCTCTTGCGTAAGCAAAAAACGGGCAGAAACCTAAACTGTGAACGAAGCATCGACCGCGCGAACCAATCACCCGGCTATCGTGAAGACTTGTTAGATATGGTGCGTTGTATCGCAGCTCCTATTTTTGAAGGTGGTCACATAAAAATCTATTTGAATCGGTTTCGCCAAACCGGATCCAAGTTCTATTGT
>AVCM01001217.1:0-16293 GCA_000447165.1 Hammondia hammondi
AGGACGAGAGAGAGGACAAGCGACAGCCAATTCCAAAACAAGTCGCTGGAGAGGGGTGGATCTTTGGTGGCTTGGAGAAGGTGGAGCACCTCGACGACTTAGTTCAAGGTGTAAAGGTCTTAGTAGAGCAGCTGGAGCTACAGGTCAAGTTGCTGCGTAGGCTGCAGCTGAACGAGCTAGGAACTTACCTCCAGCTAGCGTTCTTCCAGGACCCGTCCCCTCAAAATACCAAGCCGGGAACGCCATTCTACGCTCTGCAGACGCAAATTGCTCAGCTGTGTCAGTCTCCAAATGCAGGGGGACTTATCACGGAGGGCCGAGGGGATAAGGGAACAGGAGGAAGTAACAGTGGCACCAGTGCGAGTGGAGACCGCGCAGGTGTTCATGGCGCTGCGAACTTCTTGATGCTAATGGGTAGTTTGTTGGGAAGTGGTGGAGTCGGTGGTCAAACAGGAGCACTGCAGGGAACAACAACAGATGAGGATGGCCAGCAGGCGAACAAGCGGATGCAGAGAGAAATCGTCAAGATACTGCTCAAAGGCACGATCGACGTGTTCGAGTATCTGGTCACGTACTGTCCAGATGTCTTAGATATGCGCGAAATGCACCGGGCTATCACTCAGCTTTTCCCCGAAGTAGGGGTGCCTGCAGTCGAACCACAAAACACGTACGTGGCGACAACAGCGAGCTTAGACGGTCGCCTTCTTCGACTTCTCAGGGATGCAGTCACGTGCGTGAGAAACGCGTCTCCCAGCGCTACGTCGGGCCTCCTGAAGCAACTGAAGCAGCTAATTCGAGAGAAGGCAAAAGAGGTCAGTGATGTAGGTGCGAGAGAGGAGATCGATATGAATGTTGAAATGCTGTCTGTAGAGAGTAGTCCTCAAAATGAGAATGTGATAGAAACAGGAGTCGCGCACGTCCCGGACCAGGACGATGAAGACGATCGAGTAATAGGCCAGTTTGTTGAGAAACTGGAGAACACCTTCGTAGCTGCCTGTCGAAAACTCTTGTACTACAATCCTTCGTCTCCTGCAGAGGATTTGGCTGCTTCTTACTCTTCGGGAGAAGTCACACAGACGCAGACTGCTCCTCCGCCTGCAGTCGCTGTGATGCGCCTCAGTCTAGGTTTGCCCGTTCAGTGTGGCATGGAAGTCCAAGAAATTGAGAAAGTCACTGAAGCCCTGGCTGCCTATGCGAAAGCAACACGAGCTGGGGCTCCGTCCGTCGAGCTGTTCCTCAAATTGGGCCGCGTTACAGCGACGCCCAGTGGGCGAGGAGGAAAAGGACACGGAACTGCAGCAGTGCCTGGCGCGGGGGGAGGAGAAACTGGAAGAAAAGAGAGAGGAAGAGGTGGACGTGGGGGGGGCGCTAGTGCAGCGCAGGCACGCGGTGTTGCTGGGGGAGGAAATGCAAATGCAGAGACATCCGTCAAAGCCGATGGCGCAGGCTCTACAAGCCCGGCTGAGACTCATTCGTTGTCCCCCCAGGGTCAAAATTGGGTTGGTAAAGCTGCAGAGGGTGGTGCAGGAATCAAGGACAGAGGAGGGGGCGAGAAGAAGAGAAGAAAAAATGAAGAGACGGGAGATGGAGGACAACCCAACAAGACGCCACGAGAAGAGCCAGAGAGTCAGCCTACAGGAGAATCCGCTGACTGTGGCGTCAAAAGCATTCCAGTCTGTTTGGTCCCCGTTGTCGAAAGCGTCGTCGATGCCGACTGAAAATAGACTCCAGCACAGGGGACCATAGTGTCAACTGCATGTCACATGACATTTCTCATTGGTCGGTCCTCTCGTGCGGGCCGACATTTTCGATTCTGCCGTGCCGTCCATACACGGTGTGATTTACGTGTGAGAAGTGGATCTGCTTTTTGTGTTTCAGTTGTTGTCTGTGTTCTCATTATGATGTAATATTAACGGGCGTGATAGTAGCGGTCCTTGACGGGTTTGGAAAGCTGGCGTGGTGGCCTGGATCTACCTAGTTGTAAGCCATGACGGAGTTGATAGGTGGCTTCGTCCAGAAAGAGTGTGAATAATTCGAAACGACAGTGGGATAATCTGGTTGCAACTGTAGTAGCTGCAGTTTTAGAAGAGAGCCAAATATACATAGGCCAGGAATTGAGCCCCGCTCGTCGACCTGTTCACCGTGATTTGCAGTGTCGATGCACAACAGTTTTCGACTGTTCACACCGCAATGCAGGTGGCATACTGCAATGCCACTAAGCGCTTACGCATATGCATCATCCGTTACCTGGCGTCATGCTTCTGTATAGCACTACGCTCTTCAAGTAACGATACCGATAAAGGCTGTCTGTGAGCAAAAATATATCGTAAAGTAAAAATGTTTCCTTGATTTGAGCGTATGCCGTTTCGTTCGAGGTGGCAGTGCTGTGTCATGTGGAGCTCCGCATGCGTTAGTCGTGTTCTGTGTACGCAGAGACCAGATTGCACTGATCAGCCCTGCTCGAAAAATAAAGAGGTCTTCAGTTAGAGCTTTTTCTCCGACTGGTGAGGCGCAGATCATCAGACAAGTAAGGGATCTGAAACGAAAAACGAATTTTAATCTCTAATGCTCCACTCAGGGTGGGGGCAGGGAGGAGGTCGGTGAGTGATAAGAAGCTGGTGGAAACACCTTCAGTTTTCTCTCGGGATGAATCGTTTCATGACTGGAAGGCGGCGGTCTGGAGAACGATCAGTAGAGGTGTTGAAATTTCAAGGATGGTCAGAGAAGCCACCGCAAACAAACGAAGTTTAACGTGAATGGGGAATTGAAATTGAAACTCCAGTTTTCGGTGCAAGAGGAGAGGCAGGAGCACTACCCTAACGTCAGTATTGTCTGAGGAACAGGATTCTATAACATGGACCCTCGTTAGAACCCTACAGTATCATCGCTCCAGCATGCGGCTGGGCAGCATCATTTAGCATGCCCGTCTAGTGAAGACGTACGTAGCTGGAGAGAAGTAGATTGTCCTCGCTGTCCCTAGGGGGTGACATTCAGAAGCGTCTTCAGGATTGCGCTGATCGGGGAGAGGGGCATGGCGACGCGATCGTAGTCGACAACAGAATCCCAGCTGTAGGTAAAGCGCCCAACGGTGAAGCCAATATTGAAAACTCGAACACCACCTTCTTGGACAGCTTTAAATGCCACACTTGCATCGTTTCCTTGAACCTGAACAAGAGCCATCGGAGTGTTATCTGATGCAAATCCCGCCCCTGCTGTGGCGTAAAGGCGACCCAGGCGTCCGAACCCAACCTGATAGTATAGTAGGTCGTTGATGGGGTCCTCGAACTTCGTTGCAATTTCCAGTTGCCAACCGCGGCCCCAGTTCCCCTGGAACTGCGTCAGACGCTGAAAAAAGTCTCTCAGGACGGAAAACTGATAACCGCGAAGCCCAACAGATATGGCGTACTCATTGTCGGGAACGTCTGTCCCGACGCTGATTCCTAAGGACCCCCAATTCACAGCAAGTTCCTGTCGGAGACCGGGAGTTCTTCCCGGGGAGTCGAAACGCGGGATCGTGAAATCTCGGGTGTAATTGAAACTGAAGCGACGCACACGAACGCGTTGCCCGTATGTTCGGTTAATCTGGTCTACGACTGTTGCAGTCTCAACGTAACGCATGACTGTCTCAACTGCGGACGTCTGATGAGCACAAGAACGAAAAGCATCAAAATGAGAACAGAAAATGTTCGTAGTCCGAGTGGAGCTGCACAGTGCCAAAGGCAAAATTCAAGTGCGGAATATCGGTTGCAAGCGAATCGGAGGCGTCGGGGTTAAAAGTAAGGGTGAGTCAGCATTCGCGTCCTCCATCCTTCCCTAAACCTTCATTCGCCTGATAATTTCTCCGTCACAGCGGAACATTACAAAACAGCACATATATGGGGAGAGCAAACAATTTCCCAGGATGAAGTGTAATTGATGTCGTTTCCTTCGGCAAGCCACATATTGGTAGTCACGCTATATGAGGTGTAGCAGCGTTCGAATCGGTACCACCAAAGAAACGACGTGATATCTCTCATAGGCTTGAAACTGAAATAGATGAGACGCTGTACAAGTCGGCAGCCTGTTACGCATATCACATTCCCGCAGTTTTAGAGAGAGTATATCCAGACGGCCACCACCAAGAATGCAGAAGCAGACCTTACTCTGAGACGATTAGATCTCGCCACGTCAACGCCATAGCGTCCACGAAGGATCCCCAGCTTGACGGCCTGATCATTTGGCCTGGCTGCAAATGTCACTGCAGTCCTGTTCCAGTTTACGTTGGCAGTCGTAACATAACTTGATGCACTGCTCCCGATACTCACTGCGCCACGACGCCCACCTAGAGATACTCGAGTTGTTCTGAGAAAGCGAGCGATATTCGAAAAGAAGACAGAAGTTGAGAAGTAACAGGAATTAACATTTCGTGTCAAGAGGGTGACTGGCTGAGGAAGATGGCTTCTACACGAGAGGAAAAACCAGCAATCTTCGTAATCAGTATACGTCTCTACAGTGCAAGACAACTAAAGCATCCAATCTCTGCCTCTGGCAAAGATCTATGTCTCTTCCATTCGGCAAAAACGTCAGCCTCGTTTGTTAGGAGACTGAAAGTGCACGATATAGCGTGAAGCTATTCGTCCCTCTGACGTCAGGTCTTACCTGCTCGTTATGCCGCGGTTCCAATTAAGCGCCCACGGGCCATAAATTACTTTGTTTTGAAGATCCGCGATCGGGCTTTGCGCTGTGCTTGGAATATACCTCCCGAACGCCTGGACAATGTTTCACAGGGACCACAAAGTAATAATGAACATGAAACTATTCAGTGGTGTCAACTTATTCCCCGAACCCACAACAGTTCAGCAAAAAAGACGGACTCCCACGCAGCATAAAATGGGACATGCAAGTGGTTACCATTAATAGTAATAGATTTATGGGCCACAGTATGTCAAACTCCAATCCATCACGTCGCCCTGGCTACCGAAAGCATGAATATGAATTCAGCAACCACCTAAACACCAAGGACTGCCAACTGATTTCTGTCCATAAGCCTCCATCCGATCTTGAATAAGCCATCGAAGATGCTGATATGGTGGCTTCGAGTCTTGCTCGTCTGTTCCCTCTGTACCGGAACATTCTAACTCCGCTGAGACATCGGTTGTATTTCAGTCAAGAAAGCGCTACAACCTCTATACAAAGACCACCTGTCTACGCGTTATGATTTTACTCTTCTTCCTAAGAAGTTAGTACGAAAATTTATTTAGTGTGTTTTTAAGGATATAGACGCTTTCAATAAGTGTAGCTCTGGGGGGGAAAGATCTACCTGCGACCACACTGCAAGGACGAAACTGTCGTCCCACAGGATGTGGAAGCGAAACGTTAGAGACAAATACTGTACAATACGCCTGCTTTCGCGCTTCCGCGAAAGATGCGGCTGCAAAAGTCTCCTATCTGTGTTGTCGCACCTGTCCCGTAATGATATCTTCCTTTGGTCCTTGTAGAGCGGCTTGCATTGCAGCGTAATACTGTGTTGCAAGTTCCCCTTCACTAGTGTCGCCGTCAGGTGACTCTCTGCCAATCGCTTGCCACAGCCGCTGTTTTCTCCTCTCGAATTCAAATTCCTGCACACGCTCCCAGATCACGGTACAGATCAACCTGTTTGTGCTCCGCTGGTTGGTCATCTACTGTCGACTAGTTAAGCTAGCTTGCGGCATCATCACAACATTATTTTCGCGAAACATCCCCAACTTGCAGACAGCGGTAGATCTGATATACGCTGTACCAGTTCCACAGTTGATGTTTCCAGCTATTTTGATGTAGGAGACAACTGGATATCATGCTACTAGGCTGGCTCTTGATGCACAAACCTGAGCACTTTTTGGCTTAGCCGCCAGGCTTTTCCATACTTACGCCCTTTCAAGCCATTACTGCGCAGATCATTACCAATAAAACAAGCTACGTATATGGCTGTCTATATATTTGAAACCTCAGTTCCGGCTGGAGCCTATGTCGGCATCACCGTCTCGCGCGATCGGATACCGTCTTTTCGACTTTTGGAAGGAGGCTGTTCTTAACGGACCCGGGAACCGGCTTCAAAGTCTGTGCATTTAGTACCTGGGCAAATCTGCTCTGAATCTCCTCCTCAAACCGCTGTTGATCTCGACGTTCCGATTCCTTAACACTGTTCCGCCAGAACCGCTCCATTACGCGCTCTCCACTGAAACTACGCCAGTTGACGAATTGCATGCCATGATCATTGTCAACGAATTCGAACCGTGCTGGAGTGGCTTGATCTACAGGCGTCTTCTTGCTGGTGAATTGAAGCCGGCGAGGAAGCGTCTCACGCTTGTCATCATTTAATTTGACAGTGGCTTTCTTACTGTCTCCCGTTCGTTGTACAGCAGATCTGGCATTTTCCATCGCCAGCATCAAGGTGACAGCCCGTCCGGGTGCATAGCTCGTGTTTTGCTCTTCTTTCTTGTATCCTTCTAGATATGTTATGTTTCCAGAAGTTCCACGCAGCGATGCGCTGCCTGGTCCACGTAAAGACAATAACCATCGTCCAACCGATTCAGGGGCGATACTCCGTAAGCCAGCGGACAGTTCTGTGGCGAAATCCATTCCAGTTTCCTGGCCGACATCCGCCTCTGTGCCGTCCTCTGCATCTATGATTGTTTCAAACTGGGGGGAACCTGTCTGCTCGGGACGAGCACTAGCTGTTGGATTCTCAATCCCAAAAGCAGACTCACCAGAAGTCGCGTTACTCTGAATCTTAGACGGGGGAGAAAAATCCTCATTTAGTGGATATTTTTGAGGGGCGTCAAAGATATCGTGCCCTGTTATGGTACCATCGGATTGTTCCACGTTCGGAAACTGTGACGCAGCCTGGTCAAAGCCAGGATGGCTGTCCTGCTCAACTTTCTTTTCTGTGCTCCTATTAGGCAGGAATTCCGATACACGGCCACCCTGAGCCTCGACGATTTGTCGCCCTCTAGGCTGCTGGGTGGATCCCGGATGGTCACCATCCACTTCTGCGCCTCTAGCACTCCATGCAGGCTGTTGATATGCTGTTTCCACCTCTTCCTCCAGATTAAGAGCTTTTAGTTTTTCTGGTGAATCAGAAGCAGCCGAAGGTGACGCATCAGACAAGAGCGTTTCAGCTACGCTCTGCATCAGCGCGTTGGCGACTCCAGGTGACGGGATCAACGGTTGTGTTTTGTCGATTCTCTTGGAAGTCTGAAGTTGCAACTGCTTGCGGTGTGTCGCTACTTTCGTCCCTGGTGTTGTAGTCGACGCTTTACTTTTGATGTGCCGCATGCGCAACGTATCCTTTGAGACGGCCATGTCTAAAGCCATATTGGGGCTTTTTTTATGAGATTGTTCAACCCGGGGTGTTTCTGCTTCCTTTCTGGACCCCCTCTTCTCCTGATGCTCTCCTAAAAGGGACTGTGTCAGAAGCTCGTGTTTTCGTTTGCTGGGCATCCTTTGGGAGGGTCTTGATTTTTCACCGTTCCGTGCAGAACTATGCGCCTGCTGGTGGCTCCCGATGACCGACTTCCTCGCAGCGCCGGGAGTTGATAATTTCTTGACATGGTTCCTCTCTTTTTCTTCTCTATTCATTTCAGAGTGCGTAGTATGTTCGCGAACTCGGGTTAAAGACCCCTGCTGGCCTCGCGCTCTTTTGTTCGTACCGTTGGTTCGTTCACTGCCTGCGCTATGCTTTTCTGAAGGTCGCGTCAACCTCACAGCGTTCTCCAGCCGTTGCAACCTTTCTAGGTCTCTTATCTCGTTTTCCCTGCGGCATTCAGACGATTGCATGCTGATGTGTTTCAACCCTCTGTAGAAGTTTTTGTCCTGTACATCACGAGCCTTCACAGCTGCCTCTAACCGCTCACTGTAAGCTGAAGTGCGCGTTCTCCACAGGGTGTCGGCCAAAACCCGCAAGTCGTTGATTCCAAGGTCAAGCACACTCATGCTCTTCGACGTAACCGTGCCCATCGTTGTTGCCGCTGTAGAATAGGCGCCGTTATCCATACCAGCCTGGTGCGTTGAGTCTTCAGGATCTTGCCGCAAATTGTTACCAAGAGGAGCATCCGTGTTCATATTACGTTGTCCGTGTGGCAGCATACCATCAGCAATCGGCTGACCGGGAGTCGGAGAGGCTGAGAATGGAACGCGAGTCCGAGCCGCCCAGTATTGATCATCTCCGCTGTTTTCCAAGCTCGTGACTCTCGTTTGAGCGTCTTGGGTGATCTTGTAATTTTCTGTAGGGGCTCTGGTCGTCGGCGACGCCGGGATGGAGTGGCCTGATCCATGTACTGGATGACCTCCAGAAGATCTATTCGTCTCGGATATCACTCGATTTCTACGCGGATACGTTTTTCCAGGTAAGAATAGGGTGTCCCTGTCCCCATGAGTCCACACTCTGTGCAGCAGCGCATCCGGCCGTCCACTCTGGTGACGTATTTGCGACAGACTATGCTGCGATGCCTGCGACAGGCCTCGACCTCGACGTACCGACAGTCTTGCGTTTCCCGGTCCCCGATTCCAAGCGATTTCAGGCTGGTGATCAAAACGGACGGACTGAGTGACCGCTGCCATGAGACTCTCTAGTGAGGAAAAAAGTTGATTGATAGGCCAACGCCGTCCTTGCTGTTGCCATTGTTCACGTTTGGATGCTTGCTCGTTGTCTGCCAAGGACTCGTGATGTGGCCGGAGATGATCTGGCAGGGTATTTTTGGTGGATGGCTTTGCCCTGGAAGGTTTGGAATTATGGTTGCTCGCTGCTTGGCTCTGTAGACCATTGATTACCGACGCTAGCAACCACGCTGTCATGCTTATATTGTACACAAACCTGGAGAGTCGCATCTCAGCAACTGCGTTGTAGAAGGTTCTCGTAGTCTACCCAGGGAAAATGCATGGCCACAAAGCTTCAGAACACCTATAGTCACTTCTGAATCTCGTGTTTTCTCAAAAACCAGAAGACGTTTCCTTCACCATTCACGGACCAATATACAACAGGGGCATCTTTCTCGAGCGACCTATTTGAGATAACTCTCAAATCGATGCACGCGTTGGAAAGTGAAGTGGCGGACGACGGTTAAGGCAGTAATATAACACAGCATAATTGCCCACAAATGAAGGTTAGTGGATTTGCGATGTGTGGCACGAGTGGTTTGACTGTCCAATTTAAAATTCGATTGCGGTAGGAAGATTTGAATCGCCGCTCGCGAGACCACGTAACAGTCGACGTTTCATGCCAGGATGGACTATCAGACTGTTCATTTCCCACAACCTGGACACACCAATAGTAAGTGCAACAAAATGTGTCAACACAAAGACAGGTTACAGTTTTGTTAATGGGTCAAGGTAGATCACCCTCATCTTGCAGACGTGGGGATTTTCACCCGTGCATGTCGCTGGCTAGACAGGGCCGCCCCCGGTTATTTATTTCCTCGTCTGCTGCCGGCAACACCCTTTCCTCAAGAACATCTAATCGCCAAAATGCATCCGTTCGATAGAGGGTGCATCCTGCACCATTTTGTTCTGGATTGCCTTCGCGGAAGAAACTGCCGATGGACCGGGGGCATCGTTGTCTATGGATCCGATGCCGAAAAAATGTGACGTATCTGCTACAAGAGGCAGCGTACGTCAGGCCAAGGAGACCTGCCAGAGTACTTGAGGTGCCGACTAGGAAATATCAAAATTCTCCAAGAGCGGTAATGGAAACACTTCGCTGCTCCAGTCCAAAAAATTTCACGATAAAATTCGCAAGTGAGTCGAACGCACAGTGTGGCAACTGTGCTGTCACTCCTGTGAAACGTACGCCCCTCTTGCAGTTTGTTGAGTTTCGCAGTCAGGAAGTTGAAGTAGCCCTATCCATATGTTCCGGTGGTATCTTAAGTTGCTGTTCCGTCTCTTGAGGAATCCACAGTTTTCCGTCTCAATACACACCAGATATGAATCGACGGAGACATGTCTGTCTGTTCTACGTCTCCCGCTTCGTGGCTATCAAATCTTCGGGGAAATGGAACGTCTTCCATTTCCACAGTGTAGGCAACAGGAAACACGAAGAATATAGACACTTCAAAAAAAGATGAAAAGTGAGTCCACACTCGGGTATATATATATTTACATATATGTATAAATATCAGATAGATATACTTACATCCGTCGTTGTATTCGTACGCATTCGCACGAAGCACTGCAGTCCACTCCCCTCGCTGCCCCCGGAAAACGAGGAGATTCGTGGCTAAATACATATTCCTCAAAGAAAATGTCAGCAATAATAAAGAACGTCAGGGTGGAATTCCACAGTCGCGGACATGTGCAAGAAACATTATGTGACACCTAAGGTTAACTGGAGCCTTGTTTGGAATGTTGGAAAAGAGTTCAACCGTCGAGTCATCGATTCGATCAAAACCGGTGGTCATCGACCGCAAATCGAGGGGGGTTGTAACGTGCAAGTAGCGGACTCTGTGGATTCGCAGAAACTGCTTGTCGAGCGCAAGCTGCTAGTTTTTCCGTCTTTCGAGTGTCAAAATGAGTAGCAAGGTCAGTTAAAACGAAGATGAGAGAAGCCACGTCCAGTGTAAGAAGCATACACAGCACAAGGGCCACTTCCGTTTTGTGTCTGGTAGCCATCGTCGTAGACCGTCCATCTCAACGTGCTCGAGAAGAGAAGTGAGACCTTCGTTGACGTGTATATGTGAGATCTGCCATCACAGGAGAAAGCTTACAGGAAAACATTTTCTTCCCTCTCTCTGTCATCACTTTCGGTCTTCTTCCCTCCCACTTTCGCAAGCTGCGCTGTTGAGACAAATGGGCTCAGTCCTCCTTCATTCGCTTTGTGAGTGCATTACTTCTCATGTGAAAACTACATCCTTTTTACATCACGTGCCTCAGCACTATCTTATTCTCAACAATTTACACATCCCCTGTGCTTAGAGAAGGCAGTATGATGTGACGATCACGACTATCTTGCCTTCTTATGGAGACACAACAACGGAAATAAAGAACAGAAGGTGTTCGATCAATCAACTCGGTACAATAGAGGGTTCGATGAGCTATCTAGTATGGCGTCATGAGTCGTTTGCGCTTCCTTTTCTAATTAATTAAGAGAGCGGCGGTGAGCGGCAATCGCAGAAAGCAGCGAATCATCAGGAAAAGCGGAGCCTCGGTCATGGTTTTCGTCTCTCTTACATCCGTTTATCTCTCCGTCCCGTCACGCACGATGGAGAATACAAAAACAGAGGTTGCGTTCGTCTTAGTCTCAGCGCATGAGATGAAGCAAGCGAACAAATCCCCACATCTTCGCTCTCTTCAACTCTGCATTTCGTTCAAGGATTGAGGCATACGAAAAGCGCCTCCTGTCAAGAAACGTGTGAGAAAGGACCATCGTGACTGCATGTATCTGGAGAACTGACACAAAAGCGATTCTGGTGTCGAATATAACGAAAGAGCTTAGTCGAGATCCGGTGCGCCAGGGGCTCCTGAAGACAGAGTCACGTGCAGAAAACAACCAGCAGGCGTTCAACTGTCAAGCAATAAAGAAATTCCAAACTGAAACACCGTGCTCAAAGGTCATCGAAATGAGACTACGATTTGTTTGCTGCTGATATAACTGGCATTCGTTTTGGGCGAGGGCACTTTTCACCCTATCCTCACCGCTTCGTTTCCTCAATGTTGGTACGATTGCAGAGATACTTCCAAGTCGCGTACACTTTACCTTTTATTCCGACAATTTTCGCCTCCTCTTCTCTTGCCATCTTTTCTTCCCCCCCCCGGCACCGAACAACTGTAATCCTTCGTAAGCTTACGCGGCGCTGGTCCGCCAGCAGGTCTGGCCATGATGATTTGGTCGACGCGCAGAACTGTCAGTGCAGCATCTGCGCCTAGACGTAATGCCCACTCCTTCATCTTGTGATGGTCGTAGATTTTCTTTTCAACAGCATTGATGGTCAACGAAGGACCGCTTGCTGCCGCTGCGCTCTTGAATGACGGGTAGGACACACTGATATCTGTGTTCACACCCTCGTGAACGCGACCCTGGCCATGCGCCGCATGCAGAGCTGCCAGAGCCTCTGGAAAACGATTCACAATTACCACAACCACGCAGTTTTAACACAAACTACTCGAGTCGCGTCTGCAAATGTGCGCAAACGTATGCACGCATCTTTTGAAAACATTACGAAGGGTTCACGGACTGGGAGCTGTGCAAATGAACATCCCAACAATGCAACATTTCTACATGTTTACGCATATATTGTATGCATACACATTCATGTTTGTCTGCGCGCCACTGCGTCGCGCCTTCGCCGTTCATTTTCTTCTGAGATTTGTGCTTGCAAAAAGACTCGCCTATCAGCTCCCATTGCTTGCTCACCAGTGCCGCTGTGACCGGAGCTCTCGGCGAGAAGGCGAGGAATCATCTCGAAGGCCTCGCCGAATTTCAAAACTGCATATTGCTCCACGCCTGGGAGCGTAGCGCCGAACGCCTACGCGAGAAAGGGCGACACAGAACAACGAAGGAAGTAAACGGGAAGAGCGAATACAACATGGTAACGGAGATAGACACGATAGAGATCACGTATGCTAATATACGCAACTGCATTGCTACATGGCCACCACATCGCCTGTTTATGCAGATATTACGAACACATTTAGGCTCACGCATACTTCATCCAGAAACATGACAGTCGTTTTCTTCTCTCACCGCAAACTTTCTGGACAATTCCATTTCCGTTGCGCCTGCTCCAGCGACGAGACGAGGATTTTGGGTCAGAGCCTTGACCAGGTTGGCAGCATCATCGATCGCCCTTTCCGCTTCATCGAGGACTGACGGAGTGCTGCCCCGTAGGACGACTGTGCATACGCGCGAGTCTTTTGTCAGGATGTTGGTAACCTTTTTGGACGAGATTTCAGAGACGGTAATGCAGAGACACGAACCCAATTCCTCCGGTGTAGGGACACCCTGAGAACGGAAAAACACACCCGTCAGAGCTGAATGCAAACCGTGACGTCAATGGCAACGGCGAAGAAGTATGCACATTCTCCGGGGAGACACCGTGTACGAGACAAAACGGGAAGAGAGAAAACGGAGAGAGGGGAACAAAGAAGAGGTATTACATCATGCTGGGATCGAGAGTGGAACGAAACGAGAAAGAAAAGAGCCTTCCCCTTTGTGTGAAGTGGACAACTCTTTCACAAACGATTAAGGGAAACAAAAATCACGAACAACACGGACAGAAAACACGACACCCTGTAAGGCTCTTTGGTTCCCCACGTTGCCTGCTGTTTGCGAATTTGTGCCCTGCTTAGATCGGTCTTCGTCTGGAGACCTTCTGGTGTGGAGCCTTACCAGCCGAACGACTGCGGTCGCGCCGAGGGCCCTGCAGAGGCGGCGGGTCTCAAACTTGGACTGGATCTGGGCACATGTGTATACAGGGAAAGCCGGAAGGAAACACATACAAGGTCATGAATACGCGAACTTGTACACCTCTTTGAGCTCCAGGGGACGAAAGACGCTGCTGCGTTCGACCGTCCAATATACCAAGGGAAATTTCTTTTGTTAAACAAAAAGAGCTCAGCTGAACCCGAGAAAGCGACGTGGCGAAATCATCACTACAAGCACACACACATGCGCAGATCTATGCACACATGCGTCCTTCCTTCTCAACATTGAGAGAGAAATAAAAGCCATACACATGGGTGTGTGCCTACACGAAGAGTGCTTACCTTCAGTGTGAGGATATCATATTTGTTGCAGAAGTGCTGCGCAACGTCACTGATTGCTCCTCCGTGAACAATTATAACTTCGACGCCAGCGTCTTTGATTCCTTTGATGATTTCCTCCATCTGTCTCTCCTCTCCCTTGGTAAAATTTTTGAGTTCTTCGGCATTGTGCACGAGGACCGTTCCCTTCGCCTCAGTCGTCGAGCACTCAAGGCCGCAGCCGAGCACCATGACTTTGCAGTTCTGCTTGCTCTCCACACTTCCTGGACATAAAGCAAGAGTCGCAAAGAGAGACAGCAGAAAGACAGATGGAGCACAAGACTGATTTAGCGATACTAAAGCACACACGGAAACATCGCTGCTTCCCCTTTCTTCGCCCCGTACCCACAAAAACGCACCCTCCACTCTCCCCATACAAAAATAAGCACACGCGCGAATGTGCGCAGAGAACTACACACTTGCAACGATTTGGAGCTAGAGACAAAATGCCCTTTTCCATGTAGGCCTGTGGATCGTGGTCTCATCTCTGGCCCCCTGCTGAGAAATAGACTGGTAAAACAGACGGCACCGTTAAACCGTGGCTAGTCAAGCAATTCGCACCCCAAAGACTATCCCTTGCAATTGCAAGATACAAAATACATACGAGAACAGAATGGCAGGCGTATAACGGCGTATGTGCAATCGAGGACTAGGAAAACAACACTCGATTTACCCACACTTTTCATCAATTGGGTCCCGGCAAAAAACTGAAAAACGTCTGTGCAATGGCTTACCGCTGGGCGGTCTTGTGACGACCATTCCTTTGAGAACGACCGACTGCGACAGTCTTCCTCCAGTCAGCTTGGCAACTCGAATGTTTTCTACATCAAAGTCTTTAGGGTTGTTGGGAGGCATGACCATCGCGGCTGCTTGGGCGACGAGTTTGTGCAGCCGGCCCTCCGTGCACAGGGGCTTGGTCGCCACTGTCGACTCGAGCACTGCAAAGAAATTAGAAGCACAAGGAAAACCACGAGGACCCACGAGTGAAGACCCCAGCAACGAGTACGCCCGCAGCGACAGAGAACCAGAGGAAAGCGAAAACAAACATGACGCACGCAAAGCATTTGTGTTCGGATTCTCGGCAGATGCAACACCCTTCGCAAAAACGGGCTCGATGTGCAGCGGGGTGCTTCGATGTGAAAGCCGTCTCTTCTACGAATGGGAATGCAGAGATGTGGAAGGGTAGTTACATTCTACACAACATTGTCTATGGGTCGCCGCGCATGCACGCGCCTCGCTTTACCTTCAGCGAGAGCCTGTTCATCGTTCAGACTCTTGAGCGTGTAGCACACGCTCTCTTCCAGGAAAGCAGGCAACTTGGCGACGGCCATCTCGTAGCCTCGCGCGACGTCGTTCGGGTGTAGACCTTGCTTGAGGAGATACTCCGCCTGAATACGGATGCAGAGATAAGAACCGCGAAGTGTGACAGAGAGCACAAGAAATTGTTGAAGAGACAGGTATAGCCAAAACGCTAGACGCGGACGGATGACAGCAAGAGGGCCATGTGAAATCGACAAAAAAAGCTAACGACCAGGCAACCAAAAAACGGATCGCGTACATGACAGCCAGCAGTGAAATAAAGAAAAGAACAGAAACGTGCCACAGGACTTTCTCTCTTTCCTCACCAAACCCGGTATACAAGCTTTTGACTCGCGTCGCGTTGGAGTGGCGCACGCATAACCACAAACCACCAGTGAGCGCCTGACTCCTCCCACGACCCGAAACTCTTGACACAGCAGACACGGCGTCAGCGTCTTTAATGAAGCAGACTTTCCTCGCTCGCTTTTGCTGCCGTTTCTCTCTCCAGGTGTGCGCCTTCGGCCGATCTCTTACTTGTGCCAAAAGCTGGCCTGCGAAGACGAGGAGGAGATTGACGGCGCCGCCAAACTCCTGCTGTTGCATCTCCGCCGCCATGGCGAGCATCTTGGCCGCGGGGTGCTGCACTTCGAGTTCCTTCACGATCAGAGAGGTGTGGGCGGTCACGATTCGCTTCCCCAGCGAAGTTACGACCAACTTTGACAAACTGTTTGGCCCTGTCAAAACGGAGCACGCCACAGACGCCGTTCGACGTGGTGCGAGAGTCGTACACACGCGCTCGGAGAAACTCGAGGACAGAAGAGACGCAGTCAGGTCGGTCGGGTTCTGCAACGCAGGAGTCTGCAGGCCCCAATTTAACACTTGTACAGCACAAGGATACTCTCTGTGCTGCACACGTCCGAAACAAACGGAAACACACTTACCGAGAGATGTACGAGTGAGATCGGTGAGCGCCTTGCAGGCGTCGATGTTCTTAGCCGTTACCTCATCGATCCCGGTGAAGCTCCGATGGCCCTCCTTCAGGAGGCCCGAGAGGCCGTATCGGTTTGCGAACTGCAAAGGAAAACACGCGAAATGGCAACACGAGAAAATCAACGAAAACTCAAAGAGGCTCCATACTTTTCGGATTCAATCTCGACACAATTGCAGATCTATACATATATATATATACTTACATGGAGCGAACGGACGCACATACACTCGTACCTACGCATATATATATATATA
>AVCM01001218.1:0-18807 GCA_000447165.1 Hammondia hammondi
CAGTGCCAATATAAATATTTATATAGATGCATCCATGAATGTCTATGTGCCCATGCGGTTCCGTAGAGTGTCGCCGACAGCGCGTTTCGAGTGTTCTTTGATTTTAAGTGGTATGTCTCTCTGCTCCTAACTTTTTCCGTTCTCCATTTGCCGCCTTTTCACCTGTGGCTCTGGGGGCCTGGAACTCGATGCGAGTGCCCTCATTCTCGTCGGGGTACCAGCGAAGAAGGTCCCCGTTCAAGCACGCAATGTACAGACACCTGCTGCCCGCGGCGACTGACACGATGCCGCCGCGTGCCTTCAGCGAGGCTTCGTTGTTGATTCGCAGAACTCGCGGAACGAAGGAAGGCCCATTTTCCTCGATTTCCGGCGCAGATAGAGCAGGAAAGTAGAGAGAAGAAAAACCCGAGGCCTCAGAGACACGCGCCATCTTGAAGTGAAGAGACACCCGGAGAAAGGAAGGAAACGGAGAGAGAAGCGACGGAGAGGATCGGGATTACAATCCCCACGCAGAGACATGTGTCATTGTGCCAGAGAGCGAGAAGCGAAACAGGAGAATAGGAAAGACTAAGGGAGGAGAAAGATAAGAAGGGGACCCACGCGGCAAGGCCGTCCAGGTGTGGTATCTCAACTCATTTTCAAACTTTTTTCCCGCTCGCTTCCAATTTTACTGATCCAGTCAGAGTCTCCTCTTCGAGAAAACTCCAGACGAGTCGCGAAAGAGAAATATCCACATACATGCTCTCTGGTGTACAGGCATGTGTGCACATCGCTAGATCGACACACAGGCAGGCTTTACTTACATCGATACCTGTGCACTTCAGTGATCAGTGTGCAGGAACGCAATTCTCTGTGTATACATAGAGTCAGAGGAGCAGGAGATTGGGGAAAAGCGACAAACAGAACGCCGGCAACTCACATGTACACACTCTTTCCACCTGGTGCCGCTGGGCAGAGCAGCCAGCTAGAGAGAGGTCCTTTGTCTCGCAGGCAAGCCTTCTTTTCAGGGAAAGAGGACAAAGCGGAAAGGCTGTCAACACTCCTCGAAGGCACCCCTCACAAGCCTAGAAAAGACTAGAAAGAGGATTTGAATGAGAGGAAGACAAACGGGAACGGTTGAAACGGCGGGCGAGAGTCGTTTTTCAGGGTTTTTTTTCGATAGCGGGGTGAGACGGCTCGTGCATGCGTAGGCTGCTTGTGTAAATGATGTCAAAAAAAAGCGCGTTCTCTGGCGGCTGCGACGACACCTGTGAGGCGGTTTCTCCCTGGAGTTCTCAGAATTTCGTCGTTTTTCATTTTTGCCCTTCTGAATTATTGCCATCACCGTCCTCAAAAGACGCACTTCACACTCACCTCTGGACCTTCCCGCAAACCCCATGGTGCCTTCTGAGGGCGCCGCCCCCTCTGCAGGCGGAGGCTCCCCAACAGTTTCTCCCGGGACTTCTTCCCCGTCACCGTCTTCGTCGTCGACGTGGGTTGTCGCAGCGTTGGTTCTGCTGCTGTCGCTGCCTCTGGGGACGGTGCTCGATGGGCTGTTTTTGTCGGGGAATCCAGGACCGATGCAGAGCGCTCCCTCGACTTGGGTTGACCGGTTCTTCACGCCACACAACCCTCTGCCGACCGACATCAGTCCACACCAAGTGACGGTCCAACTCTGCACGTCCTGATCTTCGGCGGGGGCGCTGAGGCAGCTCGCGGAGTTCCTCAGCTTCCAGCTAAATCACCTGCCTGGCTTCCGCTTCGTCGCCGTCGAGTACAAACCCTCTCTGTTTCACCAGGCTCTGGGACGGCTGCTGGACGCCCTGAGTTGGGCGGCGCTCGCTCTCGTTGTCTTTGTGCGGCCGATATGTTCCGCTCTCGGTTTGACTCAGCAGAGAGGCGAAGAAAGAGGTGCACAGACAGAGCAGCTCCCGCCGTGGGCTGAGGCACTGGAGAGCAACCGCGTGGCGGCGATCGTGACGGCCTTCTTTGGCGCGCAGGTCGTCCGGTCTGTCTTGATTCCGAACAACGCGTTCGAAATCTTCGTCGGGGAAAACTTGCTGTGGTCCACTCTCGACAGTGGCCGCATGCCCAACAGCCGAGACTTGATGCAACGCCTCGAAACCATCGGCATTAGTGTCAGGGAACCGATGTAAAGCGTGGAAACAGAGGGGGGAAATAGTTGGTTAAATATGGACATAGAGGACGGAGGAAGCGGCGGATTTTTGAAGGATGTAGAGGCGGGGAGCGTTGTCGAGTTTGGACCGTGGAGCTGTGTAGGGAGAGAAGGCGGCAGGAAGTACGGAGGCACAGAAGCTGTCGGAGAAGGCGAAAGAGTGAGGCGGGAGTTGAGTTTGTGGAGTTTCACGGTTGTGTAGCTGAGGTCGGACGGTTTCATGCGGGTCACGGGACTAGGTATGTACGAAAAATGTGGAAGCGATAGTCGGACGATTCCAATGCCAGCGGCATGAGAAGAGACTTTTTGTAGACCCACCTGAAGACGGGTATGGTTTATCACCTGGGAAAACGCTGCGAGGGAGGATGCTGGCGGAAACCTCTCTCTATTCGAGGCAGCTGGCATCTGAGAGTTGGCTTTTCTCGGGCGAAGATCGTATCCGCCACTTGTGCTCAACTGACAGAATGTCGCACTTTTGTACCGTGGCAAGTTGTGTCTTTTGGTGAGAAAAGGAAAAGAAAGAACAACCAAGACCTGAAAAGGGACAGTTGGTCGTCGTAACCGTCAAGCCTGCGGTGCGTTTCAGGTTACGAATCCCGCTGCTGTGACTCGCGCATATGCGAGCAACAAGTTTTTGCTGCATATCCAACTCCTGCGGTGTATGTACGCTCGCCGCCGAGTTGGTTAAGTGCGCGTTTCCCTCAAGGGACCGACATATAAAGAGCATGTAATGACCAGAAGAAGTGGAAGAGCACGTACTAAGTCGTGGACGAACAGCGAATTATTGGCAGTCTTAGAAATAGTATATTTGATATTAGCCAGTGGAGATCGGCAACCCTAGCTTGCAGGGATCACATGGTGTTTTCACGTCAGGCTGAGAGTACGGGAGGGTGTCTGCGAATTCGTTCCCTGCAGGACTCAGCTTCCTGTCTTAGAACCGTCTGGCTGGAATACGGAAGAAAACAATTATTGCAAGTATTTGCAAAAGGAATGGCACATCTGACGCTTCTGTGTACCCGTGAGGCATGATGCTGCTGACAATTGTCTCTTTTGTCGACGACGGGCCTGCGTAGTGTATTTTGTGAAGTTTCGCCGCATGTCAGCATCTTATGCTCCTGGATACTCTTTAATATAAATAGCATTTCTAAAGTGGGATCCCTCGTAACGGCGTTTGACGTTACCTTACGGATTACGAGGACAACCGTTTTCAAAGACTCAGAGGCAGTCAATGGTCGTCATCCTGGCTTTGTCCCGTTTGGTGACATGGGGAGCGACTTGTCGCTCGATCGTTTCCTTCCTCCCACATGCTCCCTACAGGATTGTTTTAAATGTTTCAAGGAAGTGCTCGAATTCAATATCGGCAGTTCTTTGCAACGTGGATAATCTTGAGATAAGAAACTTCCGGTAGGATGTACATGTATGTAAGCCATTCATACATGCTACATGGACGAAACAGGAAAGTAAATCCTCTGGTTGGACGGTAAGAGGTCCCGCAGGTCGAAACTCAGGGCAAATGATCCCATCAAACACTCGAACCACACCTTTACACGTTCCCCTCGCGTACGCCCGCTGATGGATTGAGCAAAGACGCCCATCTCTCCGTCAATAGTATTCGTTACGTTAAAGGAAAAATATGGGCGGTTTTACACTACTGTTGGTATGTGTCGAATGGAAATTACAGTCGAGTCTGTAGCGCTGTGCGCACATGTCACGACTTCCGCGTGACCTCGGGAACAGCCACATTTTCAGGTCACACGCTCACCAAATTCAAATAGGAAGCCTCGTATTATCGTAGACGGTAGGAACAAACTGTACAGAGACAGAGTAGAATTTGCTTAGTCTTCTAGTGCGACACCACGGGAGACGGGCAGCCGCCGGCACTGACTCCGTCCGCAAGACAGTGGCTGCTAGCCGCAGAATCCGTGTCTTGTCTTTTGAACACAACATCAGGTATGGAAGCTGAGGAGTCACCATGAGACACGTGAGCTTCCTCTTGAATCTCCTCCGGCCGATGGCACAAACCCACCTGGCGAACGGATGCGGGAGACTCCACCAAGCCCATGACCCGTCGCGCTGAAAACAGAAAAGCGGAGAAGGCTAAGGCATGTCACATTACGGGTTATCTTCGCGTTTCTCTATCTGGTCTTCATTGCTAATTACATTTTACGTTGGCAATCATGTATACGCAAACATGGGTGTCCTTGTAGGTGATACTGTACGCATGCAAATGATTACGCGAACAAATGGGTACGAATGTACTGGTAGGTACGCTTCTTTGTCCTGAAAAGCAAAGGAAGTGCATTTCTCAAGGCAGGCATTGCACACAGAAGATAAATGCAGGTTTGAGACCGATAAATGCATCTGTGTTCACAAAAACCCTTTCGATTACTTTGACTGAAGACGTCTGAAAGCACATTCTGGAAGAAGCTAAAAACACCCAAAAAATAAGGGAAAGCGGCCCACGACCATCACTTGTGTTGTTGGTGCCTCAGCAACGTAGGAGAGGATTGATTTGCGGTGTAAAAACAGAAACGATGTTTGCAAATGAACTCGGTAGAAATGTGATAACTGTGGGAAACATGGTAGAATGCACTGCGAAAGTCTGCAGAGACACCCTGACGCACCTGCAGAAGTGATGTTCAGTGCCTTGCATCTCTCTGCTGCCTCAAGAATGGACCCCGCCGTTACGATATTCAGTTGAGGCACAATTGCCCTCTCAACAGCGGCGAAAAGACACTGAGCGGAAAACGTCAAGACGAAAAGTGAAAACAGCGATAAAACGCATCTGCACGAATCGCTACAATTACACGCGGTGGCCATGCTGCTGCAGTCCATTTACTGTAGCTTGTCACTAATGGAGAGTATCGCAGCCATGCTGTTCCACGCCAGACTGTTATTTCGGTTGCTGCAGCGGTTATTATGACAGACTATGGCGTGCCGCCAGAATTTAGAAGGTTGGTAGAGTTTTATGTGCGTGTATCTCAGTGCCCTGTATTTCACAACGGAGGGGAGCTGCGGTACACGTCTCATTGTCTGTTTTCTAATGTAGTTCGGAGAAAAACAAACACGCATTGCCACCAAGCAAAAACAAAATCTGTTCGGTAGTTCCTTTCTTCTGAAGCAGGATGCTTAAGCAGATTCTTTTTGGCAATACCGAACAACATGCTAGCCTCAGATCACTCATACAGTCGATCTCGCCTACGCGCCTGCTGGTGCGAAGCGCATCTTCAAACTTTTCCTCACCCACATGACATCCATAACTGTATTTTCCCCCTACAGTTCCTAGTTTGACGACAAGTTTCTTGCAAAATGTGAGATCTTCTCACCTTGAAGTCGTACTTGTGTGCCATCTGATACAACTTGAGGAGGAAAGCCAGAGTAGAGACCTCCCCATCAGCATGTTGAGGCGTTGATGCTCGTGTGGGAGCTCTGGATGAGTTTCTGGATACCATTTTGCCCTTGGTCTTGATCCGAGAATTCGAATCCGCCCCTAGAACAGAACCCGGAGGCATTTCGACTGAGAAGGCGAACTCGGAGGGTGAATCAACATGAGCGTTTCCCGCCTTTGTCTTTCTCTGTTTTGGCCTACAGCTCACAACATCGTCTTTCACAGTTTGCAAAATTGGGCATATATCGAAATAGAGGTAAAAGCAGAAGTCGCGAACGATGTCGACGCTAAACTCCTCTTCGGGTATTACGGCAATGCCGGACCCCTGGTCGTGCAGCAATGAGCGAAGCGCCTAAGAAGACAGAAGGGCCAGGGTTTAAAAACAGAAATTTCTTTGACCCTCGTTTCCGCATTTATGACACATTTAGTGTACTCGTGGAACTAATCCGGTAGTACGGATTAAGGTAATAGCGACTTCAACATAGAAGATGTACTCTTGCGCACCTTGAAACCACAGAAATCGCACTTTGTTGGCAGAGATCAAGGGGAATTCAGTAAGGTTTCCTTTGTAGACTGCTCACGCAAAGCAGCTTCGATGGGACGACACTTTCGTTTGTGGACCTTCCCACTTGGTCTTGAACAGCTCGTATTACAAGAAACATACTTCAGAGCTTTGTCGTGGGTGCTGCTTTTACAGTTGTAAAAGGAATTCCATCACTACCGTAAAGTGCATGTTGTTTTATGTGGAAGCCTTTGCAAATTCAGATTATTTCAGGACGGTACCTTTCTCAGGTGTTACCCTTTCCTTTTTCGTCCGGAGAATACACTTACATGACACCTAGTGTACAGGAGAAACTTGCTGCAGTAGACACGTTCGCCACCTGGACCCGCGAGGAAGACAGCGTCAGCTAAAGGGCCTTCCTCTGTGGGTAGGAGACCCCCAAGAGAAGTCAGCACGTTTTTTACGTCGTGAAGGAGAAACATCCCAGGCAGAAACATAGCTGGACTGTTGGAGCAGAAAAGCTGAACCTCGATTCGGAGGCGAAGAACACCGTCTGCGCCGAGTGCGGCCTTAAGCAAGTCGCTCTGCTTCTCTGGAAGACATTGGATGTGGAGAGGGGACGTGGGGAGAAAGCCAGACAAAATGACAGACAGAGAGGAAGGGCGCATGACATATTTGGGAGATCCAGGAACAAAAATGATCCTATTCGTTTGCTCGTGGATAAGAGAAATACACAAAGCTGTAAGAGAAGGCATCAAGTGAACTGTCAGAGAAAAAACTGCGCGTGAGACCTGAGCTATCTCCCCTTTATGGGCGATCCTCATTGTATAAACTGGAAGCTCGACCCAGAGAATGAACGGACTCGGTGTATGTGGAAAAGAAATTCGTATGCTCGGGACAGCAGTCTAGTGCATGCCACGAAGGCGTTAAGTATATTTTGGAAGGAGCGACCGTAAATCCTCTGTTTTTATCCTGACAGATGCGTAAAACTGACCTTTGATAAAGTCCTCGAATCCCATCATCACAGCAGGCTTGACTGTGAACAGCTGGAAGTTGTTTCCTGTCGAACGGGTCAGGAGTGCTGCAAGCAAAAACCGTACGTGCGCGCATACCGGCTAAAGGTATGCAAAGAGAAGGGACAAACACCATTACCGTTTTTAGTTAACGATGCTCTCGTTTATGCGTGTGAAATACGTGTTATACAGCGGGCAAACTCATGGCCTTCGATCAGACTCTCTGTGTCGCCTTGTGACTGAGTACTTTCCTAAAATATGTTTACTCGCAGAAGCGTACATACTGAAACTTTGGTACGTCCTCATTCTAATGCAAAACGTACAGGCCCCGTTCTCTAATGGAAACTCATCGGTGGAGATACTGGTTTTAGCCCAAGTCACATATGCGTTTGAGGAAGTACACGCTCAACCAGAGAGACGCACTTCTGAGCTGCAAAGGGGGGGGTTTAGGGTGCCTTACTTTTGCCTTTCACATCCACAATGGACACAGTCACGCTGCTGTTAACTTCGATCGCCGTTCTCCCGAAGAGAAATAGCGCGACGCATCCTGTCTAAAACACGAGAAAAATACAGACACACGGCAAGACAACGGAGATCAGGCAACCTACCATCTTGTAGGAATGGATGAAGTGTGCTTTCCTCCATTCCAAGACGGTAGCACATCAATATTGCGACAGGGGCATCCGGAACACCAAGTTTTGTTCTTATGGCTCTGCTTATCCCCAACCAAAAGGCATGTGCGTTTCTCCTCGACTTCCTCGGACCTGCTCCAGCGCAAAGCGTAGCTTGTACAAGTAGAGGAATCCCATTTTATAAAATCTAACATGAAGTCTAACCTCAGTTGTCGTCTGAGTGCTTCTCTCTCGTTTATCAGAGGCACTTCTGAGTAAAGGTTGATGCATCGCGGATCTTCCGATTTATACAGGGGCGGAAGCACACAGCTTTCCAGCATTTCGTGTTCCTACAAACTTTCTGGATGATGGGGCAATGAGAGGCTTATGGCTTGGATCGACACGCAGAGCGTTCTTCTTCACTTCGCCTCGGTAGTACGGAAAGAGGCGGAAAGTCCAGCAACCCGGCAGAATGAGCGGGTCCAGCAAAGGTGACTCGAGGTAAGGCGGGCAGTTGGAAGGAAGCGCTGGAGACGAACAAGCAAAACCGAAACGCCCTACGTTTCAACGTTCTTAGATGCAGAGTTTCACCAAATAGCCTTACTCTTCAAATATCAATAATATATTCTGCTTGTTAAACTCAGACACCCTGCGTGTCCGTTGCATCTTGAAGGACTCATTCGCAGGCGCAGCAGAAAGGCGAAGGAGCAGCGTCTTTAGCCATCACTAGAGAGGAAAATTACGGCCAATGTGGCTTTGGGAAAGACGGTCTAGTTTTCTTCTGGACAATACCATGGCCTATACCGAATCGGCTTTCGGAGTCCTCCAATTTGTAATTTGTTAAGTATTATCGCCCATTCTACGTCGGCTCAAACAAAGCCCGTGGGGATACGGGCGCGGTGCTGTAAGACACGGATAGAATCAGCGAACCAATACAAACTACCAAAGCTCCATGTTGCTTTTCCGGAGATGTCACTTTTGGTAGAACGCGCCCAAGGGAACACCGCTTCAGGGCGGAATGTGAGCACCAGACACACTTTCTGTTAAATACCGAAAGTTCCTCGTGGTTCCTGTACCTGTATCCACACATGTTCTCTTGTACTAATATCCCGCTAAAACGTTTTCTCTTAGTTTCCGTACCCTTATCGCGAACGCGTGTTCTATGTACGTTGAAGTCTTCAACAAACCAGTCCAGTTCGATGCGCTTTTTGGACATGGGAGTCGTGAACTGTCCGAACCCGAAAAGAGTGTTGTCAGGGACCGCTGCTGGACTGCCAGGGGTCGCGCAACCGGCCAGCAGAGATCGATGTTCGGCCACACAGGACGAAGATAAACTCGGAGGAGGTTGAGGTCGTTCGCTCGAGACAGCTCGTGGCGCCTCAACTTTGTATTTCTCCTCTCCTGTGAAGAGTTCGAGTTCTTGACCACAAAACTGCGGTGATTCTTGTACCTCCTCCTGGAGGACCATGTTGGCAGAAAGGTCTTTGCACTCACTAGTTGGAGTCTCCATATTGCACCGACCGAGTTTCGATAAGAACCTCGCAGACAAAGAGATGTATCACAAGGACAGTATGTGGAAATGGTCGTGTGCTTGTTCCGTTCAAATGCCGAAGGGACTGCAGGTGGGGAAGAAAGCGACAAACCTGACAAGCGCATCACAGATGTAACATTGGTCTCGAAAATATAGAGAATGCATTCCAAAAGTTAAAGAAACACGCGGAAAAAGATATCAATGCGCGTCCGTCGTCCGTGCACACTCGGATGCACAAATACAATTAGGCGTACAAATATACATATAAATTCGTATGTTCGTATACATACGGGTCCGAGAGGTAGATCGGGATGCATTGATAAACGCTGGCTACACATTTCAACACCGATGAACATGCATAGACACATACATGCTCGTAATATTTCAAGTTCAGAAGAAAGCGACGAGGCAGTTCCTCAGAAAGCGAGTGTTTTGCCAATTCGGTCATGAAGTGTGTCAGCCGTCAAGCCATGGTGCAGCTCGCTCTCGAGTGTTGTCTGCCGATGAGCACAGATACTTGAGTGACAATGATACAAAGAAAATCCAACAAAGAATCTCCTGCGATCATGCAGCTTCTATGAAACTTGAGTAAACTTTGGTCTTCTCATGAAAGTGTAGCGCCGAAAAGAATCTCTCCCTCTGAGGGGCGAACAAAGCAACTACAGTCTGGACTATGTCTGCCATTGCTTGCAACGAAAACTGTGTCACTATCAGACTAGCAGACGGGAACTTAGTTCTTCAACGACAACACTTTTTCTGAGGAGTTCTTCACAACCAGAAGGGGCATGCGCGCTGTTGGTCCACAGTGGGGAATGCCTACCAGCAACTCCTGATGATCTGGCCATAAAATCATGAACAACGTTTTTGAGACAGGCGCAGGCGCAGCTGTTTCCTGTCTCCAAGGCGCGTTATGAGGCCCGTGCCCGAATGCCAGTACGGCCACAACCGGGGAGGCTTAGAGGACGTAAAAAACAGGACAAGAATAGTTTTCCAACAAGATGAAACTGACATAAGCAAGATGCTTCTCATCACTTTGGTTTTCCGGAACAGCAGCCAAACTGCGGGTTTCCCGCGGACTCCCCCCGTACGTCTTCCGTCCACACCGAACACGGCACACCGGCGTCCTCCTCCCGGGCCCGACCAAGTCCGGCTCCGAATAGGACAGCTGCTCTCCAATTAGCCTCTGAAGCAGCATGGCCCTCAAAGAAGCCCAAGCTGATTTGGTAAAGAAAGGTTTTTCATCTGTTGGCAGGAGACACGCTGTGGCAGTTTTCGACAGAGGCAGATGAGACGAGCCCAAAGTGTCAGGGTCAAGCCCTTCATTACGTATTCTTCAAGGAAGCCTGCACTACCGAGGACACACGGTACCCAAATAAATCAGACATGGGCAGCTTTTGAGTCGAATAAGGCCCGCCGGTCTCCTTTCTCATGCGGGCCGTTTTCCCAGCGTCGTCAATCTGCCTTCTGTCCGAACAGGGCCTGTGAGACAGTAGCTCTTCGCAAAAGCTGTGTTTAACGTCCATAGTCGGGTGCTGTAAAAATATTATCCGTTTGGAACACACCCATCTTTTCTGGGTTTTCGGCCCCCAGGTTAAAGTATCGTTATCAGGATAAACTGCCCACAAAAGACAGCTCGCCATGACCTCCTGTTGCAAGAGTCAATACACTTTTTCTGAGTGCAGAGAGTATTCCATTCGCTGTGGTCACTACACATCGTTTTTCAGCTCCTGGTGCGTGGATCCCGCTCCTGGATCACCGCAATACAGAACTCGCCAACGTTTTCGGTGAACCACAAACAATCCTGCGATGGCACTTGAGTGTGTTGTCCACCACCCAGCGGCCCCACCTAATTAAACTGCAGATTAATACCGGGGAGAAGTTAGTCACCCTCCCGCACTCAAGCAATGAGTCTTTTGTTTATTTCGTGTCAATGTTTAGCCGTCGGACGGTCGCTCCACCGTGATCTCCACTCCTGGAACACAATCAGCTGTCAACAGAAAAAGGAGAAAGATGCATCTCCACTAGCAGTCGAAGCAAACTCCTGCTCACCCCGTTGAGTTAATGCTTGCTAGCCCCCCAAACAGACCAGAAGAATTTGAAGGGGCGGAAAACGAAGGCTGAACCAAGGTGATCGAAACAAGTGCTACCTATCAGGGCGACTGGGGCGAAATGACACCCACTGAAACTACGGGTCCACAACGGAAACATTCTGGGAAAGGAGGGGAGATGTTGTTATGACGCAGGGTACAATACGCAGATATTTTCGGGAAAGCTCCCTGACACGTTCACGACCAGTGTGGAACAGAGAAAGTGCGCAGGCCTCCGAGTTCCCCCAAACGGGAAGTCGTGTATTTCCCTCCACGTACACACTGAACACTCTAGCTTTGCTACGCCGCACAACAGCGTTTGGGATGGTTAAAGCTGGACTGGAGAAACCCAGTAGAGTTCAGATCCTATTGCACATCCTACTCGGTGTTAGTCCGCTACAGAACGCAAAACGGGTGCCTCTCTCTGCTACGGTTGAGCAACAGCGGAATGACCGTCCTATGCCGGTGGCACCGGCACGCAACTCCCACAGAGTCGTCAGTCGCCGCCGCATTGAAACATATGTGTCCATATGCCACCATTTTTTTGTGTTGAAGTAAAAATCTCGTAATGCGGCGTTCCGGTGTCTGAACACGTGTGGGCTTGACCTGATCATCACCGTGCTACCTGCGTGTCCCCCGGCGGCGGCAAAAGAAAGTCCGGCGACACCAGGTGTTCTTTCATGGAAAATGTAAAATGGATGAATGTTCCCCGGTCGAATCCTGTGCCACATGACGGTCAAAGACACATTACGAACCCACCTGCAGTGACTATGTGTAGTTCCCGTCTACAAAAGAAAGCCCGAACTGCCGCGATGACTCGACTCCGACAGGCCACTGCAGCTCTTCAGTGAGGTCCAGACCCAGATTCCGCCCACCAGTAGTTTCCGCGTGTGGAGATCAACATTCCGACTTCAGTGGAATACATAAAACCTCCACAAAACTGTCCATTTATCGTACAGTGTGCCAGCAGTTCCCCTTTCAGACAAGTTGTCTGAATATTGAGCGATCGCGAGTTTGCGGCGAAAAGAAGCCCCAGCTGCGCCGCCCCCTGGGAGAGTCTTGCCGGACGGCACCAACAGCAGCGTTCCAATGATCTTTTCCCCCCTCCCGTTGTGGGGGCAGAGCCGGCAGCAAGGGCTCATGCGCTCGTGGAACGGCGACTGTCGTCTTTCAGTGTGATTGTTCCTTCATTTTGAAGGTTCAAAACCCGATGACGAAAGCCACTGCTGACCTCTCACTGAGGAAATGGCTCGCCTGAACCTCCTTGTTACGCAACCAGGCACTGAGGGGACCATCACACTTTGGTACATGCCATGCTTGGCGTTTACCCTGTGGAGTGCTAGATACCGCCGTTTCGACTCGCGACGACGGAAATTACTGGCCCACTGATGGGCAAAGGCTAAGTGACGGCAAAGAAGAAATTTATTTTCTGTTTGGTGCTTTCGAACGATGAAGCGCCCCTAGGCGGTAGATAAAGCACTGTTCCGCGTTTATCCCTGCAGCCCCCCGCACATAGTCAAAATCACTAAGGCTTGAACCACCCACGTCGAACCTCTAGCAGTGACTGGCGTAGTCCACTTTATGGTGCTTTCTCATTTCCTTGACGTGTAGACCATCCCGTTTTGCGAGTCGTGCATTTAGTTGTGAAAAACAACTGCCCCATGATTCGGTGAACCGAAGGGACGAACGTTCGTCTTCCTGGTGATGTTCCCTCATTTCGAGTAGGTGCCGCAGAATGAGGTGTTTCGGTTTTGTAGAGTGACCCTTCTCCAGATGCTTTCGGGTTTCGTTATTTACTTTCACCTAGGGGAAGTAGTGAGTCCATAGCATTTCAGTAACTACAGGTGGTGTCATCGCAATACGACGGCGAACACAGCACCAGAGCATTTTTTTTTTGTCGGAAGAATTGGGTTACCACCGAGTTACAATACCCTGGACAGCGCGTACTCGAAAAAGGGATATATCCGCAAAAGTTTCATCACGTCGCTGTTCCGACCGTACTAGAGCTCTTCGACAAAGAACTGGCGAAACTAAGATTTCCCCGTAGACGCCCGCTGCCGCGTGTGTTGCCGTCATCGTAGATCATGCTTTCATCATAGAATGGCACACAACACTATGAAATGCCACGAGGCGAGATCGTTTCCCACGACAGCAGGTTCGCGACGAAATTGGGGACTTGGTAGATTTCACTGCTGTTACATCTTGGATTGAAGCTTTGCCTACTGTTTCATCGCTGGGTTAAGACTCGTACGTGAGCAAGCCGGAACAAAAATGAGGATGGAAGCTGTATATTGAAGAAAAGTGTGCGGAAGGCTGGAGGGGTAAAAAAAGTGGAGTATCCGTACGGATGGACACGCTGTGGACGCTTTATATATTACAAAGTTGCTACGTCTCGTTTTGTTGATGCATGCCTCACCGAATGCGGTGGCGACGGCAATATTAGACATCGAAAGAAGAAAAACTTCATAGGGTGCATACTGATGGGGGATCTGATGGGCTATCCAGCCACGTATACTTTCCACCGTGCACTTCGACTTCTGCTTGCAGAAAGAAAACATTCGGGCCCTGAATTATGTCTCTCCATTTTCGTTACTAGTATGGTAATGTGACAAATAGCGTTACTGGTAAAAAAATAGGGCAAAACCACATCTTAAACATACTCACCAGGTGCCCTGAGCAGTGAAAACCAATGGTGGTATTGCTTCGCCAGACGCACGTACGTATGCCTCTCCTGCACGTACATGCATGAATCGACTTTTATTGGCTACCGCTTTTTCATGCGCTCACCCAATGGTCCGTATTTACTACCCTCCTTCGGGACAGAATGCAAAAATCGAACATTCAGAGACACCACGGTGCCTAGGATACTGAATATGGCGCCAGATACGAGATGCAGACGACCTGGTTCTTAATATGATTGCTGTATACTTCTTCGCTAAATGAACCTGACACATGGACATACAGAACAGGGAACTCCTGTGCCGTGGAGCTGACAACATGCGCTAGACTGCTCAGTTGGGCTTGAGCATGACAACGTTTGAAACCAACTGCGTTCGACAAGCGTCGGAGCACTCCTGCCGTACTTTCTGTGTATGGGGTGCCGCGTTCCCCCTTGTGTGCGTACGTCGCTTGTCTGTCCAGCGACATTCCAGTATGAAGGTGGGTTTCTAAGGTATTTGTCTTATATCAGGAACGTGTTGCTATTTCTCCACCGCCACAACAAGTACCAACGCGGCAGGGTCATCCGACATTTTCCAAGTGCAGCCTCGCACCAAATAGACACACTCTTAAGCCTGTGCGTTACACTGTCGAAGTCTGGTTAGACAGTCGTTTGCATGTACACCAACGGTTGGTTGCATCAGGCCCTCCAACAGAGTTGCCAGGGAACGATGCCTACGACGGGGATTCACACCCGCTTTTATACGGAGCGTAGAACTAAAAAGACAAAACCTGGTCCGCGCTTTGATAAAACGCGTTAGCTGTGTCGTCCCTAAGTGTTCTTCTTAATTCACTCATAAATATTGGAAACGCAGTCGAGCGCTTGCGTCGGAAGCCTTTTTTCATTTATTCACTGTGGCCGTGCTCAGGACCACCAGGAAGAATAGGTTGCATATACAGGGGCCGTTTGTGTCCCCGTCTTTGACGTTCTTCAATAGAGGCTGTCTCCTTGGCTACTTTTCTCTGTGGGATCGTGTCCTTTTTCTCTGCGCATGCGCATGTTCTGCTGCCGGCTTACATTCTGTTTCCTGCGCTGCCTTCCTTGTGCCGTGTCATCGGACTTCTTCGGGAGAGTCGTGAAGAGTGGACGTAAGGAAGACCGCGTTTGCAATCTGGCGCGTGTGAGAATCCGCAGGTTTGACAGTATTTCTCTTTTCGTACGGTGCGCACAGAGAGCATTTGCTCGTCAAACTTACCCGCGGCCCGTCTAACTTTCTCTGCGGCCGACTGTTCCAAGTGCGGGGAATCAGCCTACCACCTAGGCGTCGTCGTTTTCCCTCCTCTGTCGTCTCCTTGTTTTGGTTCTTTTCTTCCTTACTTTGGTCGGCAAAATGCAGATTTTCGTGAAGACGCTCACCGGCAAGACGATCACTTTGGACGTCGAGCCTTCTGACACCATCGAAAATGTCAAGGCCAAGATTCAGGATAAGGAGGGAATTCCGCCTGACCAGCAGCGTCTGATCTTCGCAGGCAAGCAGCTCGAGGACGGCAGAACCCTTTCCGACTACAACATCCAGAAGGAATCCACTCTCCACTTGGTGAGTTTTCGGCGACAAATTAGAAAAGGCAGAAGGCAAGGTTATTTTTGCACGTTTTCCCTGCCGACGGCCGGTGACATGCACTCACCTAAAATAGCAGGCGGGCGTTTGTTTAGCCGCCTCGCCCCTGTGCCACTTGTGTTAATTTGAATCAAAAACTGACGCCTCTGCGTGAATGTGAAAAAATTTCTGTTTTTTGGGTCGTTGCCCTCATTTCCAACATGTCTGGTGGCGTTGGGAGACTGGGACCGGTATGTGCTGTTCCTCGTGGCAACCCTGGTGGACACATGCATGTGCAAACGTACGTTATCGGTCAGAAACTTGAGTCATTTTACATACAGTTGGAGGATATTTTCTGTAAAATGGTAAGCGACTGCACACTCTTGATCCTGTGTTATCCCCCCACGTTGCTTCCTCGGTGGGGGTCGGGCTGCGGTGGGGTTGTTCTTTCTCCGTCTCTTTTGCCCTATTATTTACTCTCTTTACTCTTACTGCCGTTCGGACGCTGTGAAAACCTGTGTAATGGGGAGGAGACATCAACTAACAGTGTAGCCGAAAGAATTCTCACGCTTGTGCAAGTGCCCCTGTGGCCTCCATGTCGCCGTTCTCGCGAAGGACAGGCCGAACTGGAAGCAGGGGCGTAAACGCATTGACACTCGTCCACATTTCGTTTTTGGTCGTTTGCTTTGCATTCTCCTCTTCATCTGTGTGAGAGCTTTTTTTTGCCTCTGCTTCTCTTTGTAAAACCTAATCTTGACCCCCTTTTTATACCCTTAGAAGCGCTTGTTATGGACATGGTTCGATCGGTTCTTTTTCACTTTGTTCAGGTCCTTCGCCTTCGTGGTGGCATCATCGAGCCATCTCTCGCGTTGTTGGCCCAGAAGTACAACTGCGAGAAGAAGGTGTGCCGCAAGTGCTACGCTCGTCTCCCGCCCCGCGCCACGAACTGCAGAAAGAAGAAGTGCGGGCACAGCAACCAGTTGCGCCCTAAGAAGAAGCCCAAGAACTAAGTCTTGCGTTACAGAGAATACTGCGTCTGCGTCTCCGAACTCCTCTCGCGTTTTCTTCTCTTCGTGTCTTGGAAACCTGGGCGCACACTGTGCCCTGTTCTGTTGTGGCGTCAGCGATGTGGTAGACTGCGTCTGTCGTCTGTCTGGTCGTACGGACTTCCTCGTGTTACGTGCATAGATGCGTGCGCATATGTGTGTTCGTGGCACGTGGAACTGACGGATCAATCTAGAAGACGAGCAGCGAATCAACACACCCGCCCTGGACCAGCGGGAGAAGCTTGGCGTGGATACGCTCTTGAGCGAAATCCTCGAAAGCCGCTTCCAGAGTCAACACAGATGCTGAGTGGTTCGCTGCCGCAGAAAGACCTGGCAGGGGGCGAACACACACTTGGGGAAAATGAAAGTTGCGGAGGACGACGGAGGCGAAGGAGCTGATTTGATGCACGCACGAATTTTAGGATTCGGCTCGAATGCCATTTCATCGGGGATGCACAAACTTCGTGACACTATCCAGACAGTGTGGTTTTGCCGACATACTCCCAGTGAAACGTCTGTTAACTTGTTTTAGGATTTTTCAATGGAGCAACAGAATGAGCCAGCAACGGGTCTCGAGTGAACAATGTAAATGGATGTCGGGTATAGGAGGGATGTGCACTTCTGCATCGATCTCCAGATCGCCCGTGTTCGCTAGATGTAGATAACTCGTGATAGTGGACCAGCAAAAACCATGCTGGACTGCCGGAACAGTCCAGGCAGAAAACAGCGTACTCTTCAATCTTGCATGTTTCGCTTTTGTGACCATCGCAACCGGGACGGGAAGGTCGGGTTTTGGATGTGTCCACTTACCTCCATACACGGGCACTGGAACGGATGAAGTATCTCAGCGAATGGAGCAGCCGGTGGGGACTAGACAATGTTTTTATTAATAAACGACGACGGCGGCTGTCTGCCGGCACTTCGTTCTGTCTGACCCGCACAAGCTCTGGACAAAAATGGAAAGACCATTTCTCAAACAGGCTCCTGTTCGCTTACTTTTCCTGGTGTCGCGGTCGGTTACCGATCTAAAATAGCGATGTCGTTTTGTCCTTTATATACTTCGAATGATGTCTGTCAAATTCCTTCAATCTGTTTAGCTCACTGAGTACTTAGGATCAGACCAAAAGACTCACTAATGGTACGAGGAAATAGGGATCGCGGTAGTTCTTGGGAAGACGGAACGCAGACGAGCTACGTGTGCCCCCTGAGACTATCCAAACACCTACCGAAGTTTAGTAACTGCAGCGGAAATCTTGTTTCGTGCAACGCCAGCGGACAAAATTGATGTCATGAGTTTTTGGAATATCCATCTGAATAACCACTGTATCTACCAGCGTAGCTGATGTGAAACCACTTGAATGGTCTGGTGGAGAGTGTTCGGTTTCCGTTGTTGCGACAAAAATGCACTCTGCCCGTATCATACAAGCCGTTGTAGGGCTGCCTTCATATTTCTGTGTACCGTGATGCATGTGGTACACCTCAAAGATGAGTGGCGCGTGGACGGATTTCACCAGTTTTTGTTAGGGTCCCCAGTGTGTTAACTTCTGCGTCCCGAAACAGACAAAAGAACCCAACGGGATTTCTGAAACGATGGTGAGACTGGAGAGACACGTGCGAATAGACCTTGACCTACTCATCCTGGTGTCCCGGTCTGCACGGAAACTGACGTTACCCAACTCCTCCTATCGTGCTGGATTCCCAGGCTGCTCACTTATCCCATCGGTTGCGTACCAGCGAAAGTTCTAGCTGGAACAAACTAACCCTGACAATCCTACCTGCCTTCCCTATTCGGCGCGGAGGAATGCTATTTTTTCGTGAGGTTGGAGGTCCTTCACCGGTGGACGCGAAACAGTCAGTCTGAAACTAACGGTTTCCCTGGGGTGCCTACAGAGCACCTTTCATAGCATCTCGGCTGCAGGGATTTCTGAAAATTCGGTCAGGGAGAATTCGGAGAAAACGGAAAGCTATTTTACGCCCTCAGGCACACAAAACATCTGCGGAAACCGGAACGCCCACTGGGCGGACACAAACGCTTCACAAATGCCTTCCCGGAGGCAAAAAAGGCGTAAAAAAACTTCTGCTACAGCAGTGTAGACCCTACTCACTACTTTTAGGGCCTTGACCACAACAACATCTAGTCACCATTCTTTTCGCAGCCCCAAGAAACCCGCCAAGTCAAAGCATCTGGGTTCAGGGCCTCACAAGATGACCACCGACA
>AVCM01001235.1:0-15540 GCA_000447165.1 Hammondia hammondi
ATTAACCCGACCTTCCGGCGCCGTCGCTCTCAAGAGAGACGGGATTCACTGCGCTTTCCCTGCGAGTGAAGGGGAAAAGATAACTGAGGTGGAAAGGGGATACAGAAGTGCACTGGATCTTGCATCTGTAACAGCACTGTAGGGAGATACAAGAGTTGGGGGTGGCTAGGAAAGAGGGAGACAGAAACAACAGCCATGCGAGACGGACGGCAACCAGACCGCCGACGGTAACGATTTGTCAGCAAGCACGAGTAAAGATGAACCGGCTAGTCGAGCCTCTTGAAGAAAACAAAAGAACACTTTTTTCCGCTGGCTAGCCGGTAGCCGAGAGCGGACAGGAAAGACAAAAAGTCCATAGCGCTCTCGCAAAAAAAAGCATGCACCACCCTGAAGACGCCAGCGTGTTATTACCAAAGGTCGTGTCCCGTCAGATTCCAGCGTGTTCATCTCCTGGAAAAAAGGGCTTTCGTCGCACAATTCAGAGGGAGAGAAATATTCTTTCCTCTCTGTTGTGTTATGGAGCATGTCGGCGAAGAAACTCTTCGTGCAGGGGAATTTGAAAGTGGTACACAGCCGGGTATCCTGCGTCGCTCTAAATTGCAAAAAAATGTCACGAAATTAGTCGCTGCCTTGATAAAGAAAGGGACAGTCCAGTGCAGGCGGAGATTGTCGCTGGTGGTACGAAGAGGTTATCAGAAACTTGAGGTTCACTGGGGTTTGCTCGAAGCGTGTGGAGGAGAATTGCGACGGTGGGTTGTGACATGCTTGTGTTCGCTGCATACACAGATTAGGTCAGAAAACCTACCGGTATGGCTAACTTCTGGTGCGGGCGACGTGCTACTTAGACTGTTTCGGGAATGTGGGTTCACCAGTTGACTTAGCAACCAGATCTGGCACCGTAGGCCAGAAGTGACAATAAGCTAACAAGCATAACAACGTTGAGTGTGATGTAGACATCTGAATAAACAACTATCAGTGTGAAGCAATCTAGTGGTACGGCGAGTTTGGTGGCGGCTCTGAATTTTGACGACGAAGGCGGAAACAGCTCCGCGCGCTCTGAGAATGGACCTTCGTTGGGCTAACACAGCGTCAGAAGTGCGCTTCAAGTGGTGCGCACTCTACCGACAGGGAAACTGCAATTGGCCTCAGGGGTGGCAATATTTTGTGGACATGATTTAAACTGGCTGTGGGCTCCATATGGTGAGATGAGAGTTTTCATGTGCGGCGTTTCCAACCACTAGACCGGGCAGGCGCATTTGCAGCGAGTTTCCTGTGCTGTGCATTATCGGGGTGCCTCAGGGGAGTGCGCAGATTCACTATCAGAAACAATGACTCTGGGAAGGTAACTAACATCATCATGCAGTAGGCAGAAGAGTTACAACCTTACTTGGAAAAAGATGTCGTGTTGGTATCAGCTGTCGTTCACATGCGAAAAAGACTTGTAAAAATCGAAGGGACACATGATCATGGTTCAAAGTCCCAAATAGCAGCTTCGTTATGAGTCACACTCTATCAGTCTTCTACCTGAACACCATCCGTGGAAAACAGTCACGTGCTTCAGTTCAAGCATGTCTACAATCTTGGATGCATGATGGTGGAATTCATGGGCAATATGAGAGCGGATCTGCAGACATAGGTACTCAGAGACGACGGACTTCTCATACGCTACCGGCAGATTCGGCTTGTTAAATCGTAATTCCTTCACGTACGTTGTGCACTCGACTTCTGGCTTCTTTTTTTTCCGACTTCCACTTGCGCGTGTGCATTAATTACACATGCAACGCTTCAGCAACGGATTCGTTGGTAAAATGATAACTGCGAAGAAACTAAACTCTTGTCGCCACGCTGGAGCTTCTTCCGCAGCTAAGGAGAAACGTTGTCGGCTTCATAGGGAACTTCTCGTGGGCTGGATTCGATGAGAAATCTCCATGACGAATGAATCGCCAAATACCCGAGAAACTGCACCTCTGTCAACTGACTTTTTCCAGATGTGTGAACTTCCACGTAGCCGACAGACACCAATATCTCTGTAGAGGCAGAATGCAACGCCTTCTTGTACAGCCTCATATCTCTTGTCTAGCCGTGGTTAGTATGAACGCAATATCTGTACAGACGAAGAAGTTAGAAGCGGAACAAGGCTGAACTTGCTTACAGACTTCTTCATGAATTGCGCGTCTTGTGCTGTCTTGTCCGTGCAATAGACGTGTTTCTGTATACTTGGGATACTGTTGTATTCATCGTAGAAATACCTATGACCACAGAAACATAAAGAATTGTCGATCTGCGTTAGAGAATGCAGTCTTGATGACAGCACCTCTCGTGATCAATAGATGCGTTCATGCGAAAGTACCTGCACATTTTCTATACGCAAACGTCAGCTTCTCTTCTCGATGCCGGCCGTTCCAGCCTATAGTTCACCGACTGCTAATGCTCCCGGTTTCTCTTTTGCGAGAGCTGAATGGATACAGCTGCCCAGACCGTACATTTTCCTCGCTGGTTTCACTACGCACTCCAGTGATGAAAGTTTGCCACTTGCAAATTCAGAGTCGACACACATTATATGAGATATCAGCTGCCTCTGAAGATGGCGGAATTGATGCTGTCACATTAGCTTCATTGTGCTGAAAAGTACTGTCGATAGCTCGACGCGCCTTCTCTTAGAAAATGCAGGCTCTCTAACCCTGAACGAATAAATCTTATCGGTACACTTCACTACACACGAAGAGCTCAGTTTATGTAAAAGATGCGACTCCTGAAGTACCACAGAAGCGTGAAACACTAGAGTCCAAACACTATCGTTTCTGATTCGAGGGTCTAGCTCTCGCAACACAAGTAGCTGTCCACTGAGACGATTTCCTAGACCACGATTTCAGCAGCCTGGCAGGCTTGGAGGATGGTTTTCCTGTGTGCACGGGATCAACTGTTGTGGCGGTTCTCCATGGGGTGTTTCGTTTCTCTAGGTGATTCAGACGCATCATGTGGGGGCCATTGCGGCAGTCCCCATTTGTTCAAAGGTTCTTGGGTCGAAGACAACTGAAATGCTTCAGTTCTCAGCTTTGACGACTTTTGACGGAAGGCTATCGAGTTTCAAACATCTGGAGAGCACTTCACATCAAAATTGCGTGAACAGAAAACTGGGAAGGCTTGACACGTGCGCACACACCCTCCGAAACAGTTCAGAATGCCAAGAAAGCGACACGCTTCTGACAAACAACTGGTGCGACACTGATACGACAACTGAGCACAAGAGCGATACGTACACCCAGCGTGGACATCATTTATCGGGACCTTTGTCTCATCTTTCTTCTCTTTCTCTGCAATCTCCTTGTCCTCTTCTTCTTCCACTGCAAGCATAAGAGCACAAAGACAAACAGCAAGACATTACGGCGATTCACGAAAGGGACCCATGGGGAAGGGGTGAAACCCTCGCGTCCCGTAAGTTGTACGCTATGACAAAAAAAAATTACGAGGCATGCCCCGTCAACGCCCCACAGAGATGCGGTCCACGCAATTTTCGGAATTTGACGGGAAACATCGAGCCCTCCACAGTATTTGAAGCGAGAACAATTTGACACAGGCATGACACCAAGAAAACCGACACTCGGATTCCAGAGCTGACAGGAGGGCGAAAGCGGCCACGATCGTCGCCCCCCACTTGCAGGCGGTTTGACGCGGACCTTGCAGCCGACGGCTCTTCACAGAACGAAGGAAAGAAAACCTCCTAGAGAAGCGAGTGAAAGAAACCGTACAATCCACAAACAATGCGAAGAAAACACGCAGTACTTGGCAACAGACACAAATAGCAAAAGTGGAGGGGCGCCGCATGTGCAAGGTGAAGTACGTGGGGAGACGAATGCCGCTTAGCGACGAAGGGAGAAGAGATGGGGCTTTTTCTCGCTTGAAAAGGCCGACAGCCTGGCCCGTATTGCATACCAGTATCAATAGAAAATGAGGGTATGAACTTCATTTTCACATTTGGCAGAACTGCACTGGTGGAACCAACGGTATTTCGCGACGGAGCACAAGTACGGCATCCGCGAAACCGGCGCCAGAGGAAGCACAAGAAATGTCATTGACAGAAGGAGAAAAAAAGAGCTTACCTTCCACCTCATCTTCGCCCTAGCCTTCTTATATCTGCTCGCGCCGTGCGCCATCTTGATTCAAAATTGTTTATGAGAAAAACATTGCTGTTTCTGGAAGGAGACTTCCGGCCGTTCTCCGCAGGATCCGCGCCTGGTCGATGAGACTTGTCACTCGGTCTTCTGTCGCACACAGGTCGCCGGCACCGCCGCGGATTCGTGTGGGGCCGAAAAAAGCATGTTTTCTCGATCTTCTCCCTCTGATCGGCGTTTATACGAAGAGCATGCATTTCGCCGTCAGAAACCTGTGCTTCAGCAGGGACTCCCAGATGACGTCGGGGCGACGAAGCTGCGGTATTTTGCAACAACAGCGGCATCTCTAGCCATCTCTCGTCTTTTTGGGGAAGAAAAATCTCCCCTCAGTCCCCCGCGGCTCCGCATGCGCCGCTTAGACGGTGTCCGTCGCAAGAAATTCCCTTATAGTCAGCCGGCGGCGCTCGCGCACGAAACTCAACCTGTGGAAAGCCCCCCTCGCGTCGAAGTGAGCAGGTTTTGCGTGGCGCACCCCCACAGGGAGTGGGAGAGACATGCTTCTCCTTGTCAGAGGAATAATTTTGTTTTTCTCTCAGTTTTTGATCTCCACTGTCAGGCGCTGGGGACCGGCAGTGTGAATTGCGCCGTCGCTGCATAAGAGGTGCACTTTTGTGTCTGTACTGTTCTAAATAGTTGTGCGTTATTTGTCCCTTTTCGACGGGGTAAATGGAAACGGTCGTGCTGTGGGAAGGTGCAGTCCAAAGGGTGTTCACCCGAGAGAAACGGGGCTTCCCTTGTTTTGGTAGCCGATTGCTCGCCTAGAACAGCAGCGGGCACGAGGAGTAACCGTCCTTTTTTTTCGTGGCAAACGATGGTTTAAAAATGCGATGCTCTGTCGAGGCGATGCATTCGCTTCGAGCGTTGCGGAACAGAAGTGTGGGCCTGTTGCGGGTGTCACGTGCCTCGATATCGTGTGTTTAAATGTGGTGTGCTCAAACGGTTTCTGATCCACGAGGAAAGGCGTAAAATGAAGTGAAGGTTCATGAAGTATTCCATGTTCCCGCGGTAAAACCCGCACGTCTCTCCGTCTGAATAAAACACCCGCCTCTTGCCGGTGCAAAGATCTTTCGCATCCACATGCAAAACGCCACTCCGCCTGTTTTCGCAAAGCTTGTCAATGAGTGCAGCCCTTCACACATATTCGCAGAGCACTGGTCAACGTCCGTGTCTGCGTTTCCCGTTACACACAAACGTGACTGCCTAGAGGGCGCGTATTCCACGCCGTACGCGTAGTACCTACCCATGCGAAAATGGCGGTGGGAGATGCCTCAGCTCGCGCTGAGGGGAATGTTCGCGTTTCATTGCCGGCGTCTTCTCTCTCCCAGTCGGCTCTCCTCTCGGGAATGCCGCTGCTGTATCACCAGTCGTCGCTGTCCACTCTCTTGCTCGCGACTTCTCGGTCTTCACCAGAGGGTTTTTCCTTCTCAGTGCCCACACAGCTTCTCCTTCCCGATGGTGGCATCGCTCTCGGTTTGCCACCCTCCTCGCTGCTGCCCTCTGCAGCAGGAACCAGCGAAAGCAGCACCCCCAGTGAGGAAGAGCGTGTGAATCGTCTGCGACAGGGGCCGGTTTCCGTGTTCGCGTCCGAATCGCCGGGTACGTGGGGTCGACTAAACACTAAATAGACGTGGTCGTTCATATGATTTTTGTTTCATACTTGTGTGTCCGCAGAGAATGTAGAACCGATTGTGGGCCAGTCTGTTTAGGCGGGATTTGCCGTATGCAGGGGTTTGAGAGACGTCGCTTACCAAATTCTTGATGCGGGTCTGAATAGTGTTTGCGTGGACCAACGAAGTGCTTTCGATTCTGAAGTCCTCTACAGCAGCCTATCTGCGTGTGGTGCTCAGCCGAACGCGCGCTTCTGCACACGCTTTATCGGCCACACGTTAAACTAGCTGCTTACATCGATGGTGCCGATTCCATTCTGAAGGCGGGCGCTGTTTTCCCTGCTCGTCTTTCGTAGTGCAGCAACTACAACCCCTGGTTCTTCATTTTCTTGCGTTCTTTCCTCTGTGACCCTATGGTATGGAGTGTGCTCGCCCTCGCAGAGTATACTAAATACGCTTCCATGTAGCGTTGGCTCTTCCCCGTCTGTGTGAAGTTATCAAGTTTTTGTTTTGCCACGCTGCTTTTGGCGCTAGTTACATCGTCCGTGCTCTCGTTCCTCTCTAGACTTGCTTGTGACCCGTCTCCTGTTTTTTTCAGAAAAGACTGTCAGGAGCCAGAGGTCTCGTCTCTTGCTCCTCTTGGCGACTCTGCTAACTCTCGAGCTGCTGAGCGTCTTCGCCGTTTTACAAGGTAAGACATTCTCTTCACTCGAAGAGCCAGTCGATCCGTCACCAGGCGGTGCGGCCAAAGTGTCTCTTTCGGTCTACCGTTCTTCATGAATATCTTGTAACGGTTGAGTGGTTTCTTCAATTGGAGAATGACACGGAGTTTTTGCGGACCCTTGCTTTCTCGACTGGGTGGGAGGAGAATGTGTGGCTGACTTTTTGTCCGTGTTCTATCTTTGCGAGAAATGTGTATGCCTTCACGTGTTATGTGAAGAGCGGTAGAGGAGTCTTTCTTTTTTTTGGTGTCCCGTGCCTCTTTTCTTCTCACTTTCTGATACACCACTTGTCACCCGAAGTTGGCAGGAACAGCTGTGATGGATTTCTAATCCATGTCCTCCGACACACCCGTGGAGAGACATTCAAACTCACCATCTTTCGACTGAGCGACCTGCGGTTTTTCGTCACTTTGGGCCCTTGGTCTGTCCCTCCTCCCGCTGTTTCATTCCTCAAGTCTGCATTCCTGGTGTGATTTTCGAGCGTTGAATATGCCGAGGAACGTTTTGTTAACAACTGCACTTTTTTGCCGGGTATTTACGACTCCTTGTATGATGACAACGTAAGGAGAGCCGTTTCACATTCGCAGTGTTCCGCGTACGCGATGCTGCATGCGCCGCAGCAACGCCTGGCGACTTCCTTAGATGTCTGACCAAAGGATGTTCGTAGGTGCACTTCTCTTCGGTATGCCTACCACATGACTGCATTTGTGTGATGTTTTGTGTAGTGTCAGTGCCTTCGACATTCTGTGGCGATGGTTCTCTCTCCAGGACATCTTGTCTCGGGGTTTGGTGATGATAAGACAGGATTTGCCGTTTCACATTCGCAGTGTTCCGCGTACGCGATGCTGCATGCGCCGCAGCAACGCCTGGCGACTTCCTTAGATGTCTGACTCACCCCCGGTTCAACTTCTCTCCTGCCGTGTACGAAACCGCTCTTTTATGTGGTTTTCTAACGTGACTTGTTTGTGTCAATTGGAACGCGCGAGGTGGATCTCGGGAAAAGGGATTCCAGCCGCTCTGTACTGCCGGTGGGACCTCGTGGTGGTGGTCTCCTCGGAATTCGAACGGCAAGACCGTAGCGAGCACATTTCGCTATGCCTGTTGTGCGATTCCTTTTCTCGTTCTCCAGGCACGCAGATGCTTCAACATTGTTTCGTTTTGTGGTTACACTTGAATGCGGTCATCAGCGCGTCTGTAGACATGACTACGCTGGTTGAGAGTGTGTGTAGTCTTGCAGGTGTCTAGGGATGTGCTTTGTCAGGAGCCAAGCAATGGGTGGTTTGCACGCGAGCATTTTGCGGCATACGCTTTTTTTCAGGGAAGGACGAGTACCCTATTTTCCCGGACGGTTCGCGTGTGCGGCTGCACGTTTTCGGAGACGTTCGCGCTTCGTCGTTCCGCTACTCGTTCTACATCATCCTGCTGATCTTTTGCCTATTATTGCCCGTCGCTGTGGCCGGTGCAGTAACCTTCAATCGCCGACAGATGTGCGCCATTGCGGAAAGAGACGCAAATCCAGTGGGAGGCGGCACTGTCCAAGCGTTTCCTTCTGTGCTGCCCTCGGTGGTGATTTCTTCGTGCGTAGTTGTGCTCACAGGGATTTGCATTTTCGCGGGTTTGTTTGTGCTTGAGACCTACATGGATCTTCTCGTTGTTGCTCTTTCTCTAATGCTGCGCGTGGTTCTCAATCGCCTCAACTACCTGTGCCTTGCTCCTCATATCTTTCTTGTTAAGGCGAACAACAGTATGCCATAAGGGAGGGATGGTGTCGCGTTTCGTTACATCCGTACGGGAGACACAGAGGCTTTTCCAAGGGCTCTGTTTTTTGTTTTGATGCACAGTCTGTGTTTCAAGATTCTCAAGTGTTTCTTTTTAAACAAGCCGATACCGTTTTTCACGTACTGGAAATAGTATTTGGAAGGGCGCGCCGTTGGATCGCGTGCCACAGCGACAAATTTTGACCGTTTCGGACCTTGATTCGCCCGGCAGCAGGTTTTCAATCTGCGCTCAGCACTACGGGGCACGTATTCCAACACGCACACAGAGCTCGTGTACCGTAGCCTTTTAGTTTATGATTGCTATAAAGCACCGTCCCCGATTACACGGGGCACCAAAAAGTATTGGATGCCATGATCGTGCCGCCATGTAATTTTGCTTCGGGGAGCACACATGCACCTAAAATATGTAGCTTATTTTTGGTGTTCTGCGAATTCGTTCCAGAGCCAGCGTTGTAGGCACACGGTGTCCGCATGTTTCACTGGTATCGACATGCAGGCGTGGGTCTTATTAGGGTCGCATTTAGACACTGCGTGCCAATGTCTTGGAATTGATGCATGAACCAGATACATGGGAACGTGTGAGAAATGTTCATCCCTCGAACCTCACAGGCCTTGCAGGAGCAACTCTACCTCGTCTTCATCTCCACGGAGGGTGTAGCGAATATTGTCGGCACGACTGCTCCGGTCGCTAGCGATATAGCGACCCACATCGTCAAGAGCATCAGTGGAAGCATGTCTCGCACTATCGGAGGCGGAGGTGCGACCACTTTTTCTACCGTTTTTGTGCTCTGCATGCAAGTCCAGAAGGAGCGAATCAGATGGGGCGCGCACCTCTTTGGTAGCCAGTGCTGGTGACTGTTATCGGTAGTTCAGGTTGTGTGGGGTGCCGCGTATTGGTGAATCTAATTTTCTGTGTGGACATTGCCCACTGTTTGGTTCCCTGTTCGAACAGGGAATCCTTTCTCCCTTGTCTTTTTTCGGCTGAAATGCCTAGTGAAGGTGATGAAACAGCTAGGAAAGGCTTTTCGATTGGCAAATCAGATGTAGATACCAGCTTTCGAAAGTGGTCATGCGTACTTGTTTCCCCAGGAGTACGAGGGAGTGGCCAGCTCGTGTCGCTTCCAGGAATTGCATCTTTGTGTGGCGAAGACTGAGGATTCTTCAGCTTTGTTTGCCATTCTACACAGTCCGAACGCCGATCTTCTTTACGGGACCCGCTGCATTTTGAAAGGGTCGTGCATTTAGTGTTATCGCACTTCAAGCCGTCATGTTTAGTCGAGGATTGAGGAAGCAGTAACTGGGAGCAGGCAGCTGCCATACTTTCACGATTACTTTTGGGTGTTTCCGAACACAAAGCAGGCGAGCTTCGTTCTCCGACTGCTGCCCGGTCCTTATCTCTACTCGCGTGGTTCCAATCCTCCGATCTTTTCTCGGGTGTCACAGGAGAATTTTCTTTCTGTTCTGCTCCGAGTTCGCGAACAGGCGACTCCATTGTAGTAGTCGTGTCGACGATTAAACGCTGACAAGATGAGGAGCCGCTACTGCAGTCGCCGGGGGACACGCTCAATGAAGGGCATGTTAGTGACTGCAGCGATGCTTCCGCCATTCTTGGCGACGCCAAGCTTCTTTGCGGTCTTTGCAAACAGGCAATCTCTTCCTGATACTGAAGCGCGAGGAATTTCAGGCGCAGAGGCTCTCGCATGCAGAATCCCTCTCGCCCTTTCACATCATCAGTAGCGCAAGACTGTTCATCTCTATTCGTTGAAACCTGTTTTTCATTTGGACATGTGATGCCCACGGCAGAGGCGGACGGTGCGGAAGGGAAAACGTTTGTCGCTGTGGCCTCACTGAAACCATTCACATTTTCTGCTACGGTAGTCACAGAGCGAGTATGGAAACACTTCAACAAGTGAACATGTGCTTCATCGTTTTTCCCATGAGAGACGGATTCCACCTTAACAGGCGGCTTAGAATTAGGATTCGAAGCAGTGTTGGTTACACTGTATGCGGGATTGCACGGGTTGTCTCGCGAATGGCAGCCACTCTGTCGTTCCAAATTTTCCATCGTTTCTAGCTCCCCATAGCAATGCGGGTTCGTCCCGGACCTTTTGCTTCCACGAGAATCACCTTCACTTTGGCGATGTCGCAACTCCAGACCTGCTGGGGCTTTCGCATGTCGAATGATGTGCTTCCGCAACAGCGTTATTTGCTGCTGAAGTCGCCTTTCGTTTTCATCCTGGCGGCTGCCTACCGTGAGCGGCCAATGCAACATCTCCAGGGCTTGGTTTCGCAACTGATCATTTCGTTCGTTTTGCCACTGATCTTGGATCTCCTGTCTTTTCAGCAGGCGCGCCAGAGACTCGGCTTTTGCGGCAGCCTCCTTGGACCGTAAAATTGTGTTGAGACGAATCCTCTCAACCAAATGGGTTCTTTGCTGTTGGAGATCTTCGAGACGCTTCTGTTGCAAGGCCAAAACAGTCAGAAACTGCTGGGCGTAGTCATGCGAGGCCAAGGAAGGGTACAGTGATTTTGAGGCTGCCGCGACATGCCTACCGGATAAAACCTCTCCTGGTGTCTCGTCTTGCCAGTCACCGCCCATGTTTTGCTCTTCCTGAGAGAAAGAGTAAACTTCCATGTTTGCTCTCAACAAACATGAACGGTATGGTTCGTGCGTGCGCAGGCGATGCCGCTTGCGAGAAAACACGCGTTCTTCAATTCGTCTTGTCCGCTCACGAGAGCTTAGAGGACTCTTCCTAAACGGGAAAGCAGATGCAGCTAAGTTCATGAGAAGGCGGTCTCCATTTTGTGGCATCACCTCAGCTATGTAATGTTGCAAAAGATGACTTACGAGCAAGAGGGGGGGCACGCAACGATTTGGTTTGTGTGTTACATTTGGCAACTAAAGCTCAAAGGCTCCTAATACAACGTAACCACCAACTCGATGCAGAGACGCCCGGCCGTACCCCACAAACATGCCCAAACAAATAAACAAGTGAAATTCTTTGATAAACACGATATCTCACCACATATTTCAGGTGGCCACTTGACGGAACTCTGCCTGTACGTACCACTTTTGGGGTGATGAAATCTCTTGCGCCGTTCCTGGACCTGCGTATAACGGAAGTTTCTTACCCGTTTGATCCCAGAATTTGAGTCACCAATGTCATCGTGGGCTCGCTGGGGCAGGTGGGGCGAGGTGGGGACGAGAACAATCGTTGCTACGCCGCCCTTGATGGCATTGAAAAGACAAATCTGGTTTCGTCTACACGCCAGACATCGAAAACGAAGAGAGCTGCCGACATCGTGCAAGCCTCGGCAGGCTTTCTGCTATACCTAGTGTCGATTGTTCGAATCGATGTTCGGCAAGCAAGAGATTGAAATGCTCTCCCGATTGAAGCGTTCATAGGAGGGGAAGAGTTTTGGAGGTGATTGGCGCGTATGGACGATCACTGCGCTGATCTGTAGAGATACCAAGATACTCTTTGGAAAAGGTCTTTTTCTGCCTCTCATTTACACCGTACGAGAGAGAAACGGAAAAGCAGAATGACTTATGCCGCGACCAGCGGTGGGTTTCGGCACTAGCAACTGCACACTATTTTATGGTGCCTGAATCTTCAGACAAAGAACACACGACAGGGCATGCGCAGCAATGTGAATTCTACTACACATGCCTCCGAACTCCAAAGCGTTCCTTGTACTGCCCAGAATAACGAATGTGTCTGTCGTCGTGACACTCCTCTGATAGTCACGTTTCACCGGAGCCCCTTGTGTTTAAATATCGAGCGCACCAGAGTGCACACTACACATAGAGAGCAGAAGCGGTTACCCGCCTGTGCTCCCATGAATCAAAACACCGTTCTATCAGGAATGCAATGTGAGGTCACAAATGCAACCGTAAATCCCTGCTGGTAACTGCCATATTGGTCGATGGTTTCGACCCTCATATTGAAAGGAGAACGATTTAAACCAGAGAGCAAGATCTTGTTCACTTGTCGATTGAGTGGATCGAGCAACGGTAGAGCACTACAAAGCGGATAGGCCACCCATTGAACGCCATGAAGCAGATCTTGGGTTCGCTGTCCGTTCTCATAAGTTGCTGGCTCAAACAAGAGGATGCCTTGGTGAACATCAAACGTTTGTCTCCACTTTGCTCGTGTGACCATTCAGTGGATCTCCTGAAGGGATGGTTAAGCCAAGCTGCCACCTCTGGAGGACCCCCAATGTTCCACGTGAAATGGAACACTAAACTCCGCACACGTAGTGTGTGTATTCGAAGAACTAGTGTTCTTCCTCTGGAGTACCACAGCACAGAAGTGACCTGAGCCCTGCCAGATATACATCCGCACTGCCGAATCAACAACAGATGATGGGAACCAGAAAAAACAAACTTTTTAGGGGAGAACGAATGGAGGCGGGGGGGACACAGATGCATTTAGGTGCCCGAGTGAGATAGAGAAACCCGCATTGCGATTTTTGTGCACTGGTGTAGCATGTTGACGAATGAGGAGCGAATACTGCAGCTAATGCTTGTATGCGCAGGCACACGGTTAACTCGTACGACGGCACAAACGCAATCACGCTTCCGGACAGATGACAGGACAAAAGAGACGATGTGTTCTTCGTGCCACGTGACCAAGCCACCGGTGCGGAAGTCCCCCGACTCCGCAGAAGCTGTCTGACATGGACATACCGCAGTCAGTCATACAGCTTGTAGCTTTTTCGGAGGTCAGCATTGTGAGGAAGTGGGTAGGGAACTTTGGTGGATGACAACGGGGCAGCGAAACCGCGGAACGTCTATGTCGCACCCGCATCCCTCGCACGAAACGCTTGGGGAAGCACAAATACCTGTACACTCACCTATGGCTAGACGCAGAGGTTTCGGCATTCTACGAAGATGAGGAGCTCTCAGGCTGTCTGTGTATACACAAAAACTTACATATGTACACACAAATACATACGTGCATGAAGTTGCTCTTCTTGTACAAGCATCGAAGGATGTGGTGTACCTGTCTTTCTTGTGGTGCTGAATTGAAAACTTTTTCTTTGGGGGCTCCAAACCTACCTATCTGCCTACTTGTGCGCATTTTTTTGGACATGTATGCGGCCTAGCTCGATTGTTTCGTTCAGGCAGCGATTTGAGTTCCCGGTTGTGCACTCGATATTGCGTCTTGCAGATGTCTACGTGGCAGCGTCTACTCTTCAACCGCTAGAAAGTGAACCCGTCAACATCTGACTGAAGCTATTTTACCGTACTTTGTGCCTCCTTTCGGATAATCGAACTTCTTAAAAATCAAGATCGCGGCGCATCTTCGCAGTTTCGAAGACGAAGGAACGGTTTTCCGACTCCTGTACTTTTCCCCTAGTTCCGGCCGACCATTGACATTCGACAGAGAAGTTTCCTCTTCCGGAAGAAGACAGAGACTCGCGAAGGATCTTTTACAAAATCCTTCTTTTTAAGGCTATGTTTTAAAAAGGAAGAGGAAGAGGCAGAGAGCTGCAGCTCCTTTCTCTCCCAGTTGACAAGCCGCGCATGCAAGAGTGACTTTAGCCGAGGCGGTTGGGAAATTTCCGAGGAAGAAGAATCGGACGCACAAGACAAGGTGTGCCTTTCGTCGCGTTACTCCGTTCCAACTGGTACACGCGTTGAAGGAAAGTGATGACCTCGTTTTCACGACTTTCCGCCTTTGTCGTCGCGTGCCTCTCTTTCCTTGCTTGTGAAAAACAATTGTCGTCCTCTGTAGTCGAGCACGTTTTTCTTGCTGGACGAGATATGTGAGTTTACGAATAGAGAAGTAGGGCTACACGCCGATCTGCAGCGCGGGTCGTGGGTTGCCGTTTCCGTTTGTTTTACCCGTTCTTCTCGATCAAAGTGACTAACGTTTCGGTTTTTCTCTTCGTCCTTCACCGAAATGCTCGCCACAACTCCTGAATTCCTCCCGTTCTACGTGTCCGCTAAGGAAATTCTGGCGTTCTTTTTCCCGGGGGTTGCACCATCGACTGTCATTTCCTCGCAAGCGAGACGAACGCCGTTCATGGTTTTGTTCTTGCCCCGTTTTTTGTCGCATGGAAGTAGCAAATTCTGCTCAATTTAAATGCTTGAATCGACAGTTTGGCCTGGTGAGAGGATGCACTCCCGCATCGCCTAGATGGAAATGAGCGACATCGCTGTTCTTTCCTGTCTTTTTTTAACAAGGAGAAACTAATCTGCGACGCCCTCATCGGCTTGCGTGCTCCACTGTTCCCCTCTTTGACAAAAAATTGTTTGCCTTTCTGCTTTCTCTTTATCATGATCTGCCTCGACTTTTTAGGTTCGACGACGGCTGTTTAAGTCGATCGTGCAGCTGACGTGAATCAAGGCTTCCTTTGTGAAACGCCGACTTTGTCTTTTCTTCTTGCAGTTCTCTGTTCCTCTCTGCGTGCTGAAATTCGCAGCAAGCGAAGCCCTTCAGCGCCACATTCTTCCCTTCATTAGTCACGAAGGCTCTGTCGTTTTGGAGTTTTTTCGTACAGGCGGAATTTCACACTTCCCCTTCTTCCTGGTTGTTTCTGACAGCCTCCACAAAATAGACCGTCTGGTTTTAGAGATCTCTCGCCCTCGAAACGGGTGGGTTCCATCGTTCTCCTCCGTCTGAAAAAGTCTTCCTTTCCTGCTCGTCTCCCCGAAGAAGACGCGCGACTTCCTCTCCACGACCATACTCCGCTGCCTCTCTCGTTCGATCGTTTTCGGGGTGGACATACACCTCGCATGAGGGGAACCGGTTTGACAGAACTTGAGCAGCGACCTCCACATGCTCGGCATTTTCTTGTCTAGGCCTTTCCTCTGAATGACCGTTTCCCAGTCTAACTCTCCTCCGTCTTCTTCGTTTCCTCTCTCGTCTGCGCCGCGTTTCTCGTGTGTTCTACATATCGGAGATGACATGAAGCGGCCACAGAATGCAGCCTGCGTTAGCGGAAGAGCACCCACGAGCCTATGGGGCTAATTACGTGTACTGCAACGGGTGTGGTATCACCGGGTGAGTCTTTGCTCGCCAGAAATAGGGGGTTTCCTGTTTGCTTCGACGAAGCCTTTACCAATTCGAAGTCGACCGTGTGTCCCGACTTCTCGCAAATGCTCGGTACTAACACGGCATTCAGTTGAATGTTCAAAAGACCTAATAGGAAACGAGTGACGTCGTCTCGGATATTGCACGCTCCTCGCTTCCCTGTCGATTGTCTGAGAGGAACCCCACAGGCGGGTGTTCGCTGTGGGCTTGACGTTGCA
>AVCM01001241.1:0-10682 GCA_000447165.1 Hammondia hammondi
GGTTCTTTGGGGTTCCACACTTCGAGACGTGCCGCCGACGCTCCAAGTGAATGAATCGTCACCACCGTGTCAGTGTACACCGTTGAGGTCGCTGATGGAAGAGGAAACAAGGGAACCGAGTCAATGGCTTCTGTCCTGTCGATTTCGTCTGTGTTCCTTTTCAATGCCTCAAAGAACTTGCTAGCAGGGTTTGGACGGTACAGCAGGCCTGCGCGAGGTGCCGGTGACGGAGCTGACGAGCCTCCCGGCATTCTAGCGTGTCTTCTACGGACAAATCGCCAGAACACATGGACCCAGGACAAATGCCATCAGCCGGCAAGAGAGCGGCACCAAGAAGGGAATCACAAAAGTGTGCCTGAGACTCGGGATGATACTCAGGTAACACGAAATGGGAGAAGGACAAAATAGCTCAGAGGAACGGAAGACGAAGCGACTGCGCGGGGATATGTGACAGTAAAAGCAACGCAGAACGGGGATCTCGTGGTGACTATAAGCGGCTAGTAGCGATGAACAGACCCCGTGAGCACAGACGAGATACGGCGGAGAGAAGCAATGCGACAAGGGGATAGGTGGCACTCTCTTGATGTGAAAACAAGGACCTGTGGAGGACAAGTCTTGTTCCGATGTGTCGGCGGTAGCACGCACAACAAGCAGGCGAAGATCGAAGGACGTTCGCTGCAGCCGAGGGTTAACTAGTTAGGAGTAACGGGAAAGGTCGAACATCGTTGTAGTGCAGTTTTCTCTTTTTGGTGAAACGGTGGAAGGATAGAATGCGGACGATCTGACTAACAACGCAGCATTTCCACCACCTGGCTAGAAAAACTCCCACAGATCGAGGAGTGAAACGCGTGTCTGCCGAAGGAAAAAGGGAATCTGGGGCGTTAACGTGGCGAAAAGATGTTTGAGAAGAACGGGGATGGCAAAAAAGGATACAAATTTCCACAGGAACTGCCTCCAAAAGCAATTAGCGTAAGACACCTAGAAAGGTGTAGTCCCCGCACGGAAGAAAGAGTCACAAAGAATTTGTTCTCAGCAGGATGCAGGCCTGTGGAAGTGAAGTTTCTGGGACGTCGCTCAAAGAAGCCGGTTGCAGTTGTGTGTAGTCTGTTTCCAAAACAGCTGTTATCACCGGCAGATAAAGTAGACGTCCATGGGCGTCGACGCACTGCCCGCTAACGGGGTTACCCGTCCCTCGCAGAAATACACTGGGAAACGCAGTCTTGTGTGCCTCAGAGTCCACCACGTTTTCTTTTGACTCTCACCATCGGAAAAAGGGGGAGGTGAATTCAGTGACAGCTCCCGGACGATGGCGATAGAGTTGCGCTTAAAAGGAGAATTGTGTGTTGCCAGAGGCCCGCGGAGTCTCTTGTGCGCGAAGCGCGAGAGTCACTACAGAAGAAATCTGCACGCCTGAAGGCGAATGTATCCAGAGTTGCCAAGGAGAATCAGACAAGTTTCACTGAGACTCAACGAGAGAAATTACATCAACGGAACCATCCGTCATCCCCTCTCGATCTGACAGCTCTTACTGCTCAGGAAGTCGAGAGAGGCGAGGTGCGGTCTTGTCGAGTTACCCGGCTTCTGTGGCAGCTACGGTACCACGAAAGCCCAGCGCTGGACAGCAACCAGACGCAAACGGTAAACAGCCGCTACAATGGCGGGTGAGAAAACAATCGATTTGGGAAGAGGTGTGGACGGGAGAGTCAATATCTGCATGTAGGAAGGAGCATCGAAGGACTTGCGGCTAGCAAGCCGCTTCGAACAGGCTGTCCCGCTTGAGAGGACGGCCAGCGCACCGGTGTAGCTCGGCAACCTTTTTGCAGTGGCAGAATCCCGCGCCAGCTTTTCTTGCCCCGCAAACCGCGCGTGGAGGCAACGGGCTACCGGAAATCGATGACCGCGGTTCTTACCAGGCGGTCTCGGTGCGTTTTGGACGAGCTTCGGGAGATGCCGCGCGGCACAACCCCCAAGAAAACGACACACTTTCCCCAGCACCCAACAACTGAAAGGGAAAAACAGCCGTGTGTAAGTTGGGACGAAACTTTTAAAGTAGACTGTTTGTGGTAGTCGTCGGTTTCACGCAGATCCGTGACCGCATAAACTCCCCAACGCTTCAGCTGAGCCAGCATTGTTCTCGGATCGCAACAGAGAGGTTCCTAGGTCCCTCCGCGGACGAATATGCAGGGGATGGCTCTGCCATGGTTGAGGTCTCAATGGGATCTCGGACCACAGGGTTTGAACTTGCCATCGGTCGCGCACTTACCAGTTCCTTGTGCAGTCTGAGGAGCTTGAAGATATCTGGAAACATCTGGTTGCGCTTTCTAGCAGGGGAGCCTCACCTCAGTCAACCAAACGGGTTGTCCTAGGTTGGCGGTTGTCCTAGGCGTGGTACTCTCGAGTGACGTTGTTGCTTCGAATAAAACACTTCACCAACAGTAGCACTGCCTTACATCGCATTTCGTTCACGTAGGAAGAAGGGAGTCTGGCCGTCGGTTTGTGCGAGTGGCGGTGGACGCTCGCTCCAGCCTCGTCTCACCGTGACCGAGCTGGTCCTTGACGGCGCAGATTCGGGGTAGGGTGTGATCGCGGCAGTGGTTTCGACGCGTTCTGTGTAGTTTCTTCTCGCTACTTGTGGTATGGTGCTTTGTATTAAGATGTGCCTCGAAAGATATGGCTACAGAAACGCGTGGCAACGCCACGGAACGGCCTGTGAACCGCCGGGAACAACAGGGAAAGTGAGTGAGCGACTGTTAGTAGTTTGCCGATACAACGGATGACGACGCTACTTTTCGTCAGGACTCGGAGAAGTTTTATCTTGTGAAGCTGTAGACCCAGTACATAATTCGTCATTCCCAACGTTGCCAGTCTTCGGTGGCCGCATAAGCAAAGCAAACGCAGACTGCTCAATAACAAGGCGAAACTGAACCCTGACAGAGAAATTGAATCAGTTCACCGACAATCATGAGCGATTACTTCTCTCAAAACCAGCCTCACGGGAGCTGCTCCAGCTCCTTGGCCTGCTTGATCAGTGTGTCTCGTCCGCTTATTACGGAAAAGAACACTTGCTGAGGAGGGTAGAAGTCGTGCTGGAAGGGAGTGAGGTAGATAAAACGGACATTTACCCACCTTTTTCTCGTTAGACAACAAAAGTCCTTGCAAATGGCATTGCCGTCGGCTGCTCGTCACTGTATACTGCAGAATCTAGGGTGACGAATTCGTCTTGTAACAGAGTCATACACGTATCAACTCATGGTTTCCCAAATTTCATGTGAGCAACGATACCGTGTGAGCTAGGTGGTTCTCCCTACAAGAAGACATCCCTGGTAGGCGTTTTCGATGGCTTTGTAATACGCATGACAGAAAAACCAGGTAGCTCAATCAGGAATGGCAGCGAGTCTAGACGTGTTCGTGTATCCTTGTCGCTGTGGGCACACGCATTCCTTCGGCTATAGGACGTTGTGACCGATGCCTCGCATCGTCGGTGGTCAGAACCCCACCAAAACGAGCGCCCGGGCAACTGTGCCATCTTCACAAAGAAGGCAGCATTCTTCCGTTCCCTTTTCGAGAGTTTCTGAAGAGATGATCGAACAGAGTGTGCTGTCACCACATACTGTGGTTGCACGGAATCTTCGTGGATGGCAGGGGAAACTGTTATCTCGAAGCACATGCATTTCGTGACAGCCCATGACTCTGCAGTTTGCTGGAAAGTGAGCACGCCAGCAGTGCATTTTTTACTCAGTGTAGAGAAGGTATTCCTGAAGAGATTTTTGGAGGACACCGACTATTGCCCGATTCTCAGCGTTTGCGAGGTAGGGCGAGATACGGCGGTAATGCACCAAATTCCCTGTCTGGCGCGAACAAAAGTACGTTTTCCACTACCTTGTGATATGCCGTTGGAGAATCACATGTGGTAGGCAATCTTTTGTCGTGTTTCAAACTTCACCGGGAAACCAGTGGCCCAGTTGTATCCACGCGTATAAGCTGTGAGCCTCTGGCGTCGCTTGTTTATGCTCACAACAGGCTGGTACGTCGGGCACATCTTACCTGACGGGCGGTATAAAGTGTCGCTTCTCGCCCACCTCGTCGTTTGTCGTTACACAATAGGGAAGCTGTGAAGGGAATTGACACACAGGTGGTAGGTCAGGCCAGAGGAATCGGATGACGGCGCTGGCTTACAAGTAGATTCTTCGCTGAGACTCCCTGGGGCATTTTCCTTCTTTTCTGTGAGTGTGCCTCATCAACACTTGGACTAGAAAGATCACTGTGGCGGGGATACAGTAGAAAATCGTTCTGACAAGAACGAAGAATTGCAGTTGGAACAAATCCTCGCTCCAGCGACCGTTTGCGGGTTCGACGCTGGCAGCGCGTTCTGCAAAAAGCATGCAGCCGACAATCCCGCTGATAGTCTTTGCGTGAGAAACGGTAAACGTAACAGAACTGTGTTTTGAAACTACTTCTTTTCCTTCTGAGAGCACACTGAAGTGGCATTTTTTTATGCCGAGAACGTGTTCACTTCGAGGCTGGGTTTATTTCAGCCGTCTGCTTTCAGCTGTTTGCGTTGCTACCCCTTATAGTTCCGGGAGCTGATGATGTTGTTAGTTCTAGCAGTTCCACCCGGTTTTGTAGAAAACACTTAGCACATCGTATCTTTCTCCCCTACGTTGAAAGTCTTTCAGATAGTCTCTTTCTCCGGAATTCTTCACGTTACTCTGGCCGAACAATGAGTCGAGAGAAGCTTGCGTACTTTTTCTGAAGCATTTGCAAAACCGGACCCGCCAGCTCACGATCGTCTCGTCCGTGTCAAAGCACTTTTGACCAGTCCTGCAGCTCGTTCATCTTTCACGTTTAACTTTACAGGGGGACTTTTCCGTCGTTCCTTTCCAGCCTTAGTCGCTTGCGGCCAGCCGCGGGCTGATCGAAGGAGGTTTTAGTTCCAAAGTTTCTTCGCGTTCTCGCAAAAATGGCTCCGGTACTCGGGCGTATCCAAGGAACTGACCTAAAGGTTGCGGTCATTGGTGATGAGGTGAGCGCTTTGCCTACATTTTTCTAAAAATCGCATCACGGTGGATTTGGACGAGTTTTGTGCACAAATTCGATGATTCGGTTGAGCTTGCAGAGCCTGATGCGGTGTGGCAGCATCTTTCCCCCCTGCCCTTCCGTAAATTAAATGCTTATCTCTACAAACACGCAAGAATGCCTCTAAACCAAGCTTCGCGTAGATTGCCGGAAGAAACGAAGGGACGGGAAGAAGGAACATTGAGGGTGGGTAGGGATTTTTTTCACCTCCAGCGTATTAAGCTCGCACCGGGGGAGAAAAGGATCTTCGCTTGTTCTGGAAAGATGGAATCTGGAAACAGAAAAGCATCACTCTTTGACTGCACATGATCAACGGCGTGGTAGTGTTAGTCCTGCATGTGGGACTGTCGGGGACGCATAATACCGTGGCAGCCGCACCCGAGAAAAGAGGGATTGTACCCGCGAGCAGATATTGCAGTTTCTTTTCTCGAACAGATTGTGGGTCGACACTTAGTTCAGATACAGACACAGTTTAGGCAGACGATCTTTAGGTGCATTCAACGGCCGTGCCTCTTCTTGGAATGTGACTTGACTTACGAAAACCAAGCACTGTGTAGATGCGGCATTCCTCGTTTGCTCTGGGATGCTGTTCTGCGTCTCAGGATACTGTCGCTGGCTTCCTCATGGCCGGCATTGGCATGAGAGATGGACTTGGCAGGACAAATTTCTTCATCGTGGATTCCAGTAAGGCATTCTCGGCGACACTATTTGTTCTGCTCTCCGATGTCTTTTCTGGAAAGGGCGTGATTCGTACACAGGGTCATATTCTGTTCTATGTATATTTCCTGCAGCCCAAAAGGAAAACAAGCATCAAGTTATTGCGAAGATTCAAAGTGTGCCGCTTTTTGGGGTGGGGGTCCACACTGGTGTCGGTACAGCTAGAAACTAACCTTCGGACGCTTGAAAAAAATCGCAGAAGCGATACCTTTTCTATGGCTGCACTTAAGTGCTTTCGCGTTCTACAACTTTCCAGGAGGGAGCTGGAGCATTTCAAGTGAGACGACACAAAATCATCCAGAGTGCGGGGAGACACAAAGAGATGAGTGTGTACTGCCTGTGTACAGAAACGAAACGGCAAGATGTTGAAGAGGCTTTTCGCACGATGACAGAGAGACCAGACATCGGCATCGTGCTCATCAATCAACACGTAAGCGAAAGCGTCTCTGTTCTTCCGTTTTTCACAGTCCTCTCTGACAGGAAAGGCTGCTTGTGGAGGAATACGAAGGTGCTGTTAGACCTGCGGTTATAGTGGGGAGGAACGCGATCACTGAGAGCAACAGAAAGACACGCCAGTCTCGACTTGTTCAAAGCCTTTCAACAGTCGCTCAGCTTTTATGTTTCTTAGTCAGTCTGGAGGGTTCGCCGGCATGGCGCTGCACGAGCGTAACGGGAGCGTTGTCAGAAACGAGAAGGGGTTTTAAAGGGCTGCTTAAAAAAAGAGGTTCAGAAGACGCGCGCTTAAAGAACACGTTTCCTGGACTGAAAGGAAAAGACACTGCATGTGGCCAAAACATCCTCTTTTCTTTCGGCGGCTCTTTCTTAGGTCGCTGACGACATCCGGTACATGGTCGATCTCCACACGAAAATTATCCCGACAATCTTGGAGATCCCGAGCAAAGACAAACCCTATGACTCGAGCAAGGTGAGCGGCAGGAGTTGGACTTACCGTCAAACACATGAGTTCAGAGTGCCCTGATGAGGAATGCCTCCTTTTGTGAGAGAGCGTGCATTTCTTTCACTGCGAACCTCCAGACTCAGTTTTGTTTCTTGCAGAGCGACGTAGAGATGGGGACGGTGCAGAACTCTCTTTTATAACTGCATATGTAGGACTAGGTCGGTGTGGCGTTTTCGTCGTAGGATCGCTGGTGTGTTGGAAGAAAAGGCAGCAGGGTCAATTTCTTCGGGGAAACGGGTCGTAAAAAAGCGCGAGTTAACAGAACTCATCCGTTCTGATTATGAATGTTTGAGTTGTGCATCGTGGCTGCAGGATTCCGTTATGCAGCGCATCAAATTCTTCTTTGGCGGAGAGCTTCCCACCTCGTGAGGCGCAGGAACGCAGAAAACATTTCTGTAACAGGTACAGTTGGTTCCCATCTGATCACGGTGCAGCCTCGTTTCGTCGATGTGTTCGGTGTCTGAGGAACTGCCTCCGGTGCTGTGATCCGCAAGCCAAGAAGTGGAACACCGCTGGCGTGTATCTCGCCATCCGTACCCGCGGTGGTTCGGGAAACGTGCGTGCAGACTTTCTCAGTTTTGCAGCGGCGACGAATCGGAGGTTAACGAGGCAGTGAGCGTCTGCCTTGCCAGCGAGAAACCCGATAGTGCAGTGGTCAGTATTGCACCTGGGATGCGAACGTTGCTCAGCGACGGTGCTTCTGCCTGAGGGAAGGGGAACAGGAATGTCTACAAACGACGGGAGAGTGTGGAAATGTGATCGGGGAGAAAAAAACATCAGAAGCCTTTCCGTGGGATGCGTTTCCAGGAGTGGCTGCGCTGTGGCAGCGGCGGGGGAGTGCGTTTGGGGAGTGGACTTTTTGGATGCGTGTGCAAGTTTCCTCCCGTTCTACTTCCAGCTAATTTGCACAGTGTCGGAAAACCATATTGGAATTTCCATCCCGTATCAAAAGTTCCATTTTGGCAATTCAGGACGCGAGAACACCGCTGCGCTGGGGCCGATCAACTGTCAAACGCACGGTCGAGAACGCGCAGCACTCCAACAGGAGACTCTTCACAAACTCAAACTGAGTAAACAGAGGCAATCGATTATCTAAGAGACTGAATAAGGCTCATGTTTTGTGATACAGACAACAAAGCTTTTCATGACTGCTTTACCCGATCACCCGCCGGACTGCGTTAGACAGCTGAAAAGTGTTGGACTTCAATATTCTACGACATTGAGGTTATACCACATCTGTTACATTCTAGGAGCGGTATTAAACAGATCAATGTTACCACTTGTATCACAAGCGACAAAAAACTACTGCTCAGGTGCTAGTATGGTCAGCACCATCGTACTCGGGAGTAATAATCGCTGAGACGGGATTACTTGGAAACTTTTTCAGGGGAGTATATGCTGCGAGTTAGACTACCGGTTGTATCTTGAACAACATCAACGGGCACTGGTATTTCCGGAAGGCTGCCAATGTTCGAAAAAAAACGCATAAAACCCCATGATTTTCCCGTCACTCACAGCCGTGTCAGCAGGGGGTTTGTGCAATAGTGGCTGAACGCAGGCACGAAGAGTAACTGAATTAAGAAACTCCCGTAGGTACCCCGCCCAGCAGAAAAGCCGTTCAAGAGGATCCAATAGTACAACACTTGGTTCGTGTTGTTCTACGATCTGGCCTGAAGCTACGTGGAAAGCTTTTGCTCAGCAAAGAACGCAGCCATTGAGTCGATTCTGCTTGTAGGAACTAACTCCGCATCACCAGTGTGCTCAGTGAGTGTAGTCGGTTCGCTCAATGAGGCTATCCGTCGAGCTTTGTGTGAAGTCGCTTGAGACGTGCACGAGTCTTTTGCACGCGATGATGGGGGTCAGAATTTGTTCGTCGCCCGGTTGTCTGTTCGAGACATCAGTTGACGAGTACGATCCCGCGATTTCCTCACTTGGCACGTTTCGAACCGCTTTTCCGCTTTATGCCCGAAAAAAGGGGTCCACACAAAATCCTTGACTTGCACGTGCACAGAAAACTGCAAAAAGTGGAAAAAGACCGCAGGGTAGGGAGCCCTTGTTTCGCCACCGCATGTTGCGTTTAGGTCGCGCCTGTGTGAAGCCTGATGGCGCCTGGTCTACTATCGCCGGTCACACCCCAATTCGGTCTACCTATATACACGCCAAACTTACTAACCACGCTCATGAGAAGTCCTTAAGTCTTTATTTTACACAAGAACCACTATCTGAATCTAACCGCATGTGAAACACTGCCCTGAATCAGTGACGAAGGGCGCCCGAGAACAGGCGCAGACATCTCCCCGTGTGCCAAACGGAAGAGTCGCAAGCCAGAAAAGATGTTCCTCGTGGCGCACTGTCATGTGAATGAAGCACTTAAAAGACAAGCCAGTCACGCATCGAAAGCATCTTTTTCAGCCGGCACGAGCTGAGAAAAGATACGCCACACCAAAGCGTCGGTCGATGCCGTCTCGCAGAGCTGAAAGGCCGAACACTTCCAGTTCTGCATAGCAAACGGATATGAGGAAAGTGCCTGTGTTGAATCCACTCACGAAACCAGCATTGACACAATAAGCAACGCACACAGGCGATGAGTTAAACAGACGCCTTCCAGCTTCTTCGCGAAACACGTCTGAATGAAATTGCCACAGCACGCTTTTCCTTTCTTCGAGTGTGTCCACCAGGTTGAACAGAGAACGTGCCACAAAGGACGAAACTTTCCCGGGAAAGAGACGAACAGCCATGAGGAAGACCAGAGGTAACAGACGGAAGGATTTGTTTCGTCCTCAGGAAATCAGAAGCAAACGAACAGTCACAAAAAAGTCAGAAAGGTCGAAGGCGAGAGTAAACTGAAAGGAGTAAAAGAAAGTCGACTGAGATCTTCGCGCGCTCCTCCGTTGCATTGTGCTACGGTGGCCACTAGGAAAGTCTACTGCTACTGCAACGGTTGCGAGCTACTCTCGAAATCCAGCGCAGTTGCTGTTTCCTCCAAGCGAAAGACATAAAAGATACAGCAGGATGGTCGTTTGCACGTGCCACAACTGAAAAAGATGTACCCAGTAAGGTACAACGTTGTCGGGGAAGCCGTGCAACTCTCGGTGGCCACCCAGCGGATCTCCTCGCAGGCGGAACAGAAGGTAAGAAGAACAGAGAGCAATGGGCGTTGCTAAAGAAGAATTAAGAGACGCGTCTCGCCCCATGAGATAACCCTCACAATTTCTACACGGCGGCAAAACCGTCACGCCAGTCACACGCCCGAGCAGAAAAAAAGTTTCTTGAGTTTCTCAATCGCTTAGCAAACGTAAGTGTCCCTCCTCACCCCTCCCCCCGCCACGCGAATGACATGGAAAACCCAGGCGTTTTGCCTGAAGTTTTCCGCAGTCTCGTTGGATTTCTTCTTCGGCGTAGAAAAAGGTCCGGGGTAAAAGAGGCCGGCCGGAATGTTTTCTACTGGCATTTTAAGATCCATTTTGCGCACAAAAAAAGAAAACATGCGCATTCGCAATCGGATGTTTGATTCTGCGGCATCTCCAGCCCCTATCCAAAGCTGTGGCCGGAGAAGCGGGGCTCTGAACGTAACTCCACCTCAGCCTCGCCGTCCTTTCATTGACCCAGCGCGCCGTCGACATCAGTGGCACCATGCTCTGCTTCTTGCTTCTCTCCAGCCCCCGCCAAGACCATGGAGACCTCTCCCTCAGCCCCAAGAGTTGCAATCTCCTCTACACCAGCGCCCAGGGCCACACTCGGGTGGTCGACGGCGGCAGAGTCGAGAACTCCACCGAGAATGTCCCCGACCGTCTCTCGCAGTTCTGCATTCTGCAAAAACTCCTCAGTTCCAGTCACCTGCCTGGGGACGAGGACTGTGCCCTCTGGGCCCGCAACCTCCAGGCCCAAGCTGTTCCCGCCCTCGCCTCCCGCCAACTCGGTCCCCGCAGCT
>AVCM01001254.1:0-11778 GCA_000447165.1 Hammondia hammondi
AGCTGGCGGGTACCGGCTGCTCGGGCTTGGCGCGCACCGCCCTTCAGAGCGGGAGATGTGTTTGTCACCCGCTGGCTGCCACTCCTTAAAGTCATAAAAATGACCGGATTTCCTGGTAGCTGAGCATGCACGAAGGTCTTCGGCACTACATGTAGTATCGTTTTACAACCTGCATGCATCTTGTATGGTCAATGGAGGAGACACCTGCTGTGCTGAATGTGTTCTGGACCTTCCGTGATCGAGTCGCCGATTCCGATACCTCTAAGTGAGACTCTTTTTGATTGTGACTGTTGATGCTGCTGTGAAGCACCGCGCACGGCAGAAGAGTGTCTGCACCAGTTTCGCAGATTCACGGAGGAGTCTGCTGGAGAAACTGTGAGCCGAGTTTATGCGAGGCTTGAGTAGGCGGTGCCCGTCCGGTACAGCAATCGAGAAACTAGTCACTGAAGCCTCCACGGTCATCTACCTCCTTTTTCACAACAGACCGATGCCTTGCCCATCTTGAACTGGTTTTCCAGAAGCCCTGGGTGTGCTGTACCAATCGCTTGTCAGGCAGTCCCCTGCTAGGTGCATTGCCCCAGATCAGTCTACGACCGGGAATTAAGTGGCGCCCTGTGAAAGTATTCATTGTTGAGCAGCTTACAGCTCGCCTACGAGACATCTAATTTTGCCACGGAATTTTCCTTACCTGTGCGTGGCTTGTGCGGCCGCCACCCGCTTTCGTGGCTGATAACTGCTGAGACCTGCGCCCGCAAAGGCATACTTGAGTTTTTCGAGGGCAGTCCTGGATCTCCTTTAGCAGGGCCCACACTATTGTTGGCGCCGTCCACTCCTCATTTTATGGAAAGCATGGTTCACTGGCAGCTTTCGGCGTAACCATAGCCATCTGTCTTCCAGGCCTAGGGCTTGGTCAGGCGTGGCATGTGCCGCAAGTCACAGCTGGAGAGGAAACCCCGGCTTTGAGAGATGCTGCGAACGCGTGCGGAGGGAAGGAATTCTCCGGCACACCCACGCGGTTACCAAACGTCGATGCCTAAAGAGCAGAAGCGGTGTCTCCCGTGACAGGGGACTTTGACAACCTTGTTAGTGAGGACGAGATAATGGATCTGGTCGATCTTCTCGAGCGGACACGCCAGCAACTACTGACGAAATTGTCCGATATGGAAGCACGCAAAAATGCAGTTGCCGTTGCAGACAATCTGTTTGCGCGAATCCTCACTAGAAAGGAGTTCGTTCGGATCAAGGGAATACTCGACCGAGGCACACAGCATGCGACGTCGATCGGTTCAAAGCTGAAAAGACAAGTGGCAGACATTCCCAAATCCAAGGATTACCTTTGCATTAAGCACCAACTTCGTCGATCGTCATCAAACCTCAAGGAATTCCTCTTGAGCGTGAAAGCCCGAGCAGAGCGCGTTCGCTCCGGAGAAGAGCATTTGCGGTTGAAAAACAAGGTCGAACAGGGTGCGATCAATGAGAGACAAAACGCCTTCAAAGGTCGCAATGCAAGTCACAGAGTTTCGCTACCGGGAGAAGTTCTTGGAGGCGAAGGAGAGTTTTGGCTGACGGGCAATCAAGGCTAGAGCACTCATTTCGAAGATGAAATAGCGCGCGACAGGGTTTCGGCCCCGAGAACGCTTCTTACGTGCGAAGGGGTACTAGAGCGAGCTGCGGCGTAAACAAAGTCGGCGACGTCGAAGCTCAAAGCACGCCCGAACGCGTCTGGCTCCCACAAAGGGTTCGTCTGGATGAATGGAAAGTTCCAGCCAGGCAAAGGCGCGATCTTTTGCACGGGCATGGAAAAACTCGTAACCTGCAAAGAATTCTGGTTCTTGATGAGGTCAGACACCGTCGTTCTCAAGGCAAAATCACCCTCCGCGAAGATGTTGGTCCTGCCACGAAGCAACGCTGAACGAGGTGTTCCAATAAACAGCGTCGTTATGCCGATGGTGAAGCGACTGAGGTTCGGCACACAGAGACCTCAGATAAAATAAGAACCTACTGACTTTGCATGTTGGAAAACAGCTGGCAACCCCCACCAAATTGTGCCGAAGGACCGGGATCGTTACAAGAATAGGGCCATCTTCCTGTCATCACTGGATACTCTTGGAGGTTAGTGTGGTAAATACACCTGCGGGCTTGAAGGGGAGAAACGTTTTGCCAGGCAAAACAACTGCTGGGTTGCGACTGAAAGCGTATCAGCGTATGTATACCGTCGTATATAGGAGCATTTGACGATACTGATCACTCCAGGCTTTTCCGATGACGAAGCTTTGGAAGTGTGGAGGTAGGTAAAGGAATACATGTTGAATAACCTGGCGAACAGTAAAATGTTTCCTGGCAGCGGAGTTTCACAAATGCCAGCGATTTAAAAATTTTGCGCCTACTTCCACCGTCAATTAGGCAGCACAAGTCCTTAAGTGCTTGCTGAATGGGTTAAAGGAGCGCAGCATCTACTGTGTGTCCTGTGTGCGAGGTGAAAAATACATATACGTGAAATAAATACAAAACAACCTACAAAGTGCAAGAGAAAATGTAATTAAGAAAATCGCTTCAATGTTTTACATCAGATACATAGTGTCCTCCAAGTAGCCAAGGAAAGATCCTAGGACGAATATGCTCCACAAGGTACTCGCGGCTCGTCTTTCGCTCTGGTCAGCGGATCGGATGAAACCCAGTGTGGATAGAGCAATGAACGTTTGCCCCTATACCGACCCGATTGCTGGTACCGCCATCGGGTGGGTATAGGAGCGAGTGTGACATGTTCCGTTGAGAGGGGTGTGGAGATTGTACGGGTTAGCCATTAATCTCTAAACAGTTTAGAGTAGGACTGGTTTGCAAGACGGGTACGAACCAAAGCATCGGGAGTTCCCGTTCTCCTCTGTGTCACGAGTGCTGTCCCTGCTGTCGCATTTCATTCGACCCCTTTTGTCTGCCTCTTCCCGAGGTCTACGTCAAAACCCATTGTTGGGAGCCATAGGTCGCCTCATGACAAATGAGGCTATGGGATGTTTTCGTCGCTCTTTACGGAAGACGAAGGGCACATTCCTGCGCCGCCTCCCTCTAGTGAATAGTTCTTGTGGTACTCGCACGGTGCCCCCGTCGCCTCCGTGCGACACATTGTCACTTAAGAGCGTTGTCATCAGAGACAGAGAGCGATGTACAACGACAAGGGCGCCCTTCCAGCCTTCACCTCGAGAAAGGAATAGAATAGTGGCTAGAATTCTGGTAAAACCCACGTAGTCAGACCACAAGCATGACAGATAGAGAGGTCATAGAGTGGACAGGGGTCGCAGTGCAGTCTTACAGACGGATCGTGCACACAGCCAGTCACTTTATTCACTATACGATGCTTGCTATTTTGGTAATGCCCAGTATGAGGAACCATCGGGAGACCCAGCTCCACAACAGTACAGGGCTAGTTCATCGGTGGACTGAGAATTGAGCAGGTTGACGCATGTCCCCGAGTTAACCACATAAACGGGATAGCTCTCTGTATTGAAGAACGGAGCTCCTTGAAATCATGGCCAAACCACAGATTTTCCGGGTGTTGAGCAGATGAAACCTGTTCGTACGTGCTGACAACGTCTACGTCCAGAGCACCTTTATCCAGCTGGCTTAAAAAGAAGCTAACTGGAACGGAACCATTTCTCCGAGCTTACAAACCCCTTTCGATAAAGTATGTTCAGGTTCACCATCAACTGCGGTGGCTCTGCAGTGAAGCCAGTCATCTGCTGCTTAAGTAATGTGACACATTCGGCTCGCCATTCGCGAAATCCTCGGTGTGTGCTTATGTGTGCGTTGGCGTTCCTGTGCACCCCATAAATCTATCCTAAAATCCCACACTGCCGAGGAAAGAACTTCACCGACTGCTACTCATCGTAATGGACACCCTAGGAGGGGTGAGAAACAATGAGTGGTTTGTATGCTTTATCTCCAGTGTTAACGCCTTCTCTGACGCTGTTGTACTCTCACGTCGGATAAAGAGAAGTACGAACACAAGGAAGGGGCAGGAGGAATGTGCCTGGAACTCTTCGTCTCTCCGTTGCTGACTCGATCGTATACGATGAGTGATTAAATCCGCGGGTGTCGTGAGCTAAAGCGTCACCCTTGTCAATGCTCCTACACGCTCTCACGTTGTCATTTCCTGTGGTCTGCTTATCGTGTCCTTTAGTCCGTTTCATGAGTATTTCCTCCTTCCAAAACGGCAGATGATGCTTCACGAGCTCGACCACCAAGGAGCAGGCTCCCATACATGCACTCCGGTGTGGCGACGATGCGCAGACAATCAGAGCTGAAAAAGCCACAAAAAAAGACAGCAGGAACAAACAATCGTGATAAAAAACAGTGGCCTGACGAGACAACCACCCGGTTGTGTGGGTAACGGTAGAGAAGTTGAAATGTGGTCAGTGCAATTTGGCGAGGTGGCCGGTACCACCACAACACTTCTCACAAAGAGCAGGATACTACACCCCGTCATTGGATGACATGGACCGAACCCGCGTTCCACCGGATAACTTTCAGAACTGGTGATAGCAGCTCCTGGCTGCGAATGATCGGCTACACAGTGTGTGTTCGTACCATTGAAAAAAGTATTTTTTGTGCAGCACAAAGCGTGTGTCGCTTGCTAGCACGTATCCGCGCATCGTTCTCGCAAAACAGATACACGCACGCCTCAATGAAAATGTTTAGGTATATTGTCGTATACATGAAGGCAAATCAACGTAACGTACATTTGTATGTACAAGTGGTTTCGCGCGCAGGACACGAAGCTGCAAACACAAAATGCTACACGCTAAACGTCGGAAAGTGAAGAGTGTCAAATTAAATCAGCCTAGCAGCAGCAGTCGTGAAAAAAGACAGAAAGCCTGTACCTGGATCTCCTACAGCGACCCGACCCTTTCTGTGAGAGACTGCAATTCTCTCCACTTGAGGAAACGCCTGTCGTGCAGTGCTGCAGATGGCAAGAAGGCCCTTGACAGCCATGGAAGTGTAACACTCTAGATCCAGAGCAACGACCTCATAGACTGTTTCGTCGTCTTCCCTCTGGAACGGCCGCTCTTGCTCTTGGTTTCTGCATCCTTCTCTGTGGCCCTGTAACGCCTCCACTGTTTGCCGCTCTGCTTCCCTTTGAACGTCTTCCCCTTTTGCTTCCGTATCTGTAACTGAACGTTCATTCGAGAACTTCCCTCTTTCTCCCGAGTTCAAAAGGTCCTCCTCTTTTCCTAAAGGGCACTCTGTCACGATTCTCTTGTCCAGCTGGGACTCTGCGAGCTGGCAGGACGGCGATGACGGCTGACGACAGGCGATGGAATCTGAGGAGGTGCAACTGTGCACAGAATCTACAATGTGAGTATCAGAGCTAAAAGCGATGTGAGGGAGGGGGAAATGCGGAAGCATTTGAGACGCAGCACCGGGTGGTTGACTGAACGAAGAATGAGAGGTGGAGGCGTCCGAGACAGGAAAGAAGTTCGTTCGCGGATTTTGGCATGGCACAAACGAGCGGGAGGCCGAGATTGCCCCCTTGCTGGTTTGATGTCGAGGTGGGCTGTTGACTAGGCTGTCTGATGAAGAAGGCGAAGAATCACAAAACGCCGAAGAAGAAAACGGCTCACCAGGAACGGAAAGCGACGCCCGTAGACAAGTACGTGAGGATGAACCAGAAGAGGTACGCAGAGCGGAAGTAGCTCGAGTTGTACCGACAAATACAGACGTGGCTCCACAGAACGAACTTTGGACGAATGCGAAAACTGTTTCCAAGCGTAGAGGCCGCGCCGTGATGACAACGCGATCTCGTCCATCTTCACTTGCCAGAACAGCTTCTTCCTCGTTCGCAGCTCCGATTTCTTCCGGTTTATGTGTTTGCTCCCAGTTTCCCCCATCACTCTCTTCGCGGTTCTCAAACTCTTCGTTTCGTGTATGCTCCTCAGCCTCTTTTCCTCCCCGTTCTTCTCCAATTCGTTGTGTGTTCCCTCCCATCGGTGGCCCACTCGCACCGTCAGTTTCTTTCTGTGCTGCCATCACACCTTCTTCTGTTCAATTCTTGTGTAGGACAGCCTAACCCAGCCGTTCGCTGATACAAAGATCGTGCATCTCGCCCCCTGCGGTACATTCAAAACAGGGCAATACCTCTACTCCTAAACTGACAAAATAACGATGTCGCAAAGGTACGCTGGTGTAATCTGTGCCCCTCCAGCTTCGACTGTTTTTTCATTTTTCCGTTCCACGGCTAAACACAAGGGGAAGATGGTCCAAATCACGATGCAAGTGGCACATGGCAAGTCGAGGAGCGACGGAGGAAGGAAAAGAATCTCTGAATGGTCTGCTCTGTGCCCTCGAAGAGAAAGTGAAAGAAGGCTGAAAAAGTTTGGCAGGGAAAGAGTGTCAGCCCCGGAGACTGTGATAAGGTCACGGCAAACGCAGCGGTGCCGCTAGCGGGAATCGATATTCACTAGGAAATCTAACACATGGAAAGCACTCACTTGGGTGCCACCAGGAAACACGAGTCCTCGTTCCCTGTTGTCCCTGTCTCTCTTCATTGGAGGCGAGCCACGTTATGAAGGAATCTTCTCTTGTCACGACTTTTTTGCCGGGGAAAATGATCCTCGGCCACGAGATCTAGCGCTCGGAGACTCTCTTCACGACAACACGACGGAAACCTCCTTCTAGCGCAAGAATAGAGAGTGTATCAACACGATGGAGGCAAAACTTGGAAAGACGAGCTCAACTCCTGGCGAAAACGCGTTACAAAAAGTCACTTTCACCAGTGCGCTAGTGGCCCCCCAGACACCGCCACAGGGTCGATGCCGCCTCTCTTCTGTAGGATCGGGAGTCATTACAAGAATCAGTCCCTCCTTCAACACGTACAAGCAAGAATCTCCTCACAAACTTCTGGCGAAAGCCTAAACTAACGCGTGGTTCCGAGTTTCAAAAGAACCGCGTCTGCAATCGTCTTTTCGGAGAGCGACCGGTAAGTGCCGCCTGGACGATGGCATGGTGGCACGCCTGGAGCTGGTCCTTCCCTACTCTGGTGTCTGCAGCTGGATAGATCGACTCCTTGAAACGGGACTGCGCCTCCATTACGAAAATACGCAGAACGCGTCTCTCTCTAGTTATCCACTTTTCCGGTGTTTCGTCCCTAGCTGCGAGCGCACGCAGCAAGCACGTCGTCTTGTGCACACGTAGCTGGAGGCGAAAAATGTCGAGGAGCGCAGGAGTTTTCCTACCTAGATGCAGCTAAAAGCCTTCGAACCCATGCGTGACGATTTTCCTCTCAAGCGAGCAGAAGACCCAGTGGCCTCATCGGTATCGAAAGGTTACTTCTTTTTTAGATGCCCCGAAGGACTCTTGCAACGACAGATCGAGAGAGTTGCTCGAACAGTCGTCTCGTCCAAAACGCAACGTAGACAAAAGAGTTTTTCGTTGACAGTTCTGCTCAAGGAATTCCGCAACATTCTCACTTTTCTTCTTCGTGACAGACTGAGGACCAGGCTTTGGTGTTGCCGCTCTTCTTGTCTCGTGGGTTTTGACGGGAAACCCCGCGTCCGCTACGCGGATCGTTGTCCGCTCTCGCAACTTTTTTTCATGGCGTTCATGTGCCGAGCACACTGCCAGAGAACGCGTCAAGGGCAAGGAGAAAAAGCGAACGTGTTTCTTCGGAGACAGACAGGCTACAGACGCTAAGGAACACAAATAGGACGGTGAACAGAGGGAAGATGGGTGCGTGTTACCTCAGGATCTAGATCAGGGCACCTCGTCCAGCGAGACGAGCACCCTCCGTCATTTCCTCACAACAAACGAGTTCTATTGAAAGCCACTGTCCCAGTTACACAACGACCTGTTCTGGGTTTCCACAGGAAGAAAAAAGAAAGATTCACGGGGAGATGCCCACTTGACTGGGGACTGAAAGGAGACGGGGCGTCAATTCGACCAACACTCAAGTTCGAGCACGCGTAGGCGATCCCCGTCTGAGTCGTGCCTCAGCATCCACCGCATGCTTTTGTTTCATCTTTTGCCCTCTCTGCTCCTTCAGTTCCCCTGTATTTTCCTCAACTTTTCCCCGTTGCCGTCCGCGCCTGCCTTGGCTTTCGTCGTGTTTCTTTCTCGCATTAACTCGCACCTCGCGAATCCTCCGTTCCGTTCTGGTTCCCTCCTTCTTTTGTCGACCTCAACTCTCTTCGAGGATGACGCATCGCGCGACTTCTTCCTCTCTGCGGCAGCCACTCGTCGGCGAGTCTGGGGCATCCTCGTCCTCGGAGAACGGAGAGGAGACGCGTTTCCCCCTTCCTAGATTCGCCGGTGCGTCAGATCGTGGAGGACCGACAAGACCCCCTTTCCGAGACTACGACGCTCAAGAGAAAAGTGGAAACCGCACAAGCGACACAGCCTCCTCAGCCACTGCCCCCCTTCTCCTGGACCCTTCTTCACCTTCTGCATCTCCTTCCTCTCTCCCCTTCCTCCCTTCTCATTCCTCTTCTCACTCTTCTTCTTCTGTTTCTCCTTCTTGGAGTTTCGCTTATGAGGGCTACGTGAAGGAGCGTCTGTGGCGCATGCGCATGTTGTGGGCGTCAGTGTCGGTGGACTCCTTGCTGGTGGTCCTCGTTCTTGCACAGGAGTGGCGCTCCTGGTCGTACTCTGTTTCTCATTCTCTTCTCGACGTCGCTCTTCTCCACCTGTCTCGCTCTCTCGTTGTGGTTCTCTCCGTGCTTCGGGTCCAGCGCCGGACTTCTTCTACGGTTCACCCTGCCCCAGACTCGTTCCCGCATGTGGTCGACTTCGACAGAGAGGAAGGTCGCCAGCAGTCTGCGCCACGGGAGAAGACCACTGTGGGCGGGGCTACTCTCGAAGAAGGGCGACAAAGAGAAGAAGACTTTTCAGGGATACCCAGTGCTGTGTCGTCGTACGCGGAACTCGGAGGGCGCGAAGAAGAGCTCTCACGCTACAGGGGAGTCATTCGAGCTGTTGAAGAGGCCGAGAGAGAGGCAGGAGAAATCGCCACGAAGGGGAAACGCCGCATCGACACGGCCCTGCGAGTGATCTTCCTCTGTCTCCTGGCTGCCGTCCTGAAAGCCATTAACCTGCGCTTCGAGGACATTCTCACCAACTTCTCTCACACTTCGTCCTTGCCATTTTACCGAAGAAACGAACAGGACACAGGCGCTGGTCTCCACCTCATCGCTAGCTCCGGATTCCATCTGCTTCTCCCCTTCCTGGAGGTCGCGTGGGCCGTTGTCGCGCCCTTCTTACAGGCCTACTCTCTTGTGCGTCAAACGCTGGAAAGCGCAAGATCTGTGGTGTTGTAGTTCTCGTTTGTACGCTTAGTTGGAAGGTTAGGTTGTACAGCACAGCTACTGACGCCAGGGGAGAAGTCCATCAAACACGAGAATCCAGAAACAAGAGCTGTAGGGCAGTGTGTGGTACTGAGGAGGACTGCGGTTATGAGGTAGAAGTCTTCTTTTTTCAATGCTCAGTACGTTGCTGCTGACCGTGCACTGGAAGGGAGAGCGAGGCACTAAGAGACCAAACTGTCCTCTGTTTAGGGGGGGTGCGAAAGGTGGAACACATTTAACTGGCTGGACTTTATCCATACAAGTGATTGAAGAAAACACGTTCATTCTTACGAATCTGTATTCAAACGTGTGTTGTACTTTCGACAAATCACTCAGAAACAATAGATCTGGACTAGCGAAAGGTGGAAATCCTCCGCTTCTTCTCTTGAGATGGCATGCGTTTTTCCAAGACCCTCTGTGGACTCGCAGAGCGACGCTGTCCCCCCTCGTAAATACGCCTACCACTGCAGACTTCGTGCTTACTCTTCCCTGTACTTGAGAAGCTTCAGCGTTGTCGAGATCTGTACCTCACAGCCGCTCCTCCTGCCACACAGAGCTCGCCCCCCCTCCCCCCAGTGGTTCACTACTCGTCAGCACAGCCCAGCACATCTGTACATTTCTGTTGTTGCTTGCGCTTTTGTATTCTACAAACACGTTATACAAGACATTCGCCTATACATACGTATATACATACATACATATATACATACATACATACGTATGTGAATGCATACATGCATACATAGATGAGTGAAACGACAAGCGGGTTCAGGGGCTGTTCAGTTGTAATTTGTGGAGTTGCTTCCCCTCCGGTGACCGATGACTCAAAGCTCTCTGCTGCGGCGTAGTCTGGCTGCGCGTGTGAAGATCTCTCGTGGTGTTCCTTTTCGTTTTGATCTGCACTGGTTTCTTCTTCTCTCTGGTGTCTCTTTTGCGCTGCATGCAGTGGCGAGTGCGAGTCTGCCTGAGTGAGGAAAGGGCGCTGCTTCACCGTCGCCTTCTTCAGCTTCTTCAACTCGAAAAACGGGAAGCCGCTGCATGCGCTAGTCAGCGTGAGGCTTCTGAACAGGAAATGAGGGAACTGAAGGCCTCTGCGGACCTCCAGGATTCTGCCGAAGAAGACCAAGATGAGGTCGAAGATCTCAGCACTGTCGAGTTCTTGAAGGTAGATAGACGGATCTGGCACATGCGTCTCTGCCCACTGTCTCCTGTGCCTCTGTCGTCCTAGTTAGGTTGCATGCGGACTCGCTGTGTCGCTTGGGCTGTCTCTCTCTCCACTTCTTTGTCTTCATCTCTGACTGAATCTTTCTGACTCTGTGTCGCACTGTCTATTTCTTTGTCTCTGTCTACATGTAAGCGCGTGTATGGACCCAAAGGGATGAGTGTGGCGTGGACGCACCGCTGTCAAAGCCAGTGAGAAGACGTGTGAAGACCGAAGAGAAGCATGAGAATGGCGAGAGGCAGTGAAGGTGAACAGGAAGAAGAACAAAGGTGAAGTAGCATTTCCTAGAACACATCTCCTCTCAGGAGCCACCAAACCCAGGGGGAGATCGAACATGCTTTCCGCTCACCACGAGTGCCGTTTTCGAACCTTCTCATGTGTCTCCCTTTTTCTCGCTCGCCATGTGATTTCGGCGTCCCACTCTCAACTTGCGACGCCCTTGCTTCCATGCATCTTTCACTGCTTTCGTAGTTAGACTGGATTGCGGGAAGGTGGTCAAGATTCTCACCCCCTCTCAGAGAGGTGTGTCAAGCGCACTGGCCTGTACACGTTTTATGTCTTTACTGAGTTCTGTTAGACCATCGCAGACCTCCGTGCCAGTATGGAACTACACAGGTGCCCTTTCCAACTTTCCGTTTCAACTGTAAAAGAAACCCAGTGTTTGTCATCACCGTTGTCTTCTCCTGTATACGAGAAAGGGCGTTATTTGGGTTTTTAGTTTTCCGCACTTTTGGCTTTTTCCTCTTTCTTCAACTGTTTCGTCTTTCCAACGCGTTTCTCCACGGTGTACGCGTTACGTGTTCTCTGCATTGTTAGCCGTTTGTGTGGATTTTTCAACTTTCAATTTTCTCTTCACTTTCGCAGCTGCTGCGGCCATACTTTTGGCCATCAGGCGCCTTGCCGTCGGCCTCGGAGTTCACGAGCCGGTGGAACTCTCCCTGCGTTCTTCGCGCCCTCGCCCTGTCGACGTTCCTGTGCATCGCCGTGAGCAAAGTGTTGACGCTGGCCTCTCCCCTGCTGCTCGGTGGTGCTGCAGGCGCCGCGGCCGAAGCAGCGCGTTTCGCGGCAGAAGGCAGACACGATGAAGCGACAGAAGCTGGGAGAACAGGCGCTCTGTTTGTCGCTGCCTTCGCCGGCGCGGCCTTAGGCGCGAAACTCTTCAAAGAGCTGCAGGCCCTCGCCTATCTGAAGGTAATTGGAGAACCGGGGGGGAGGGGGGGGGAAAGG
>AVCM01001258.1:0-12873 GCA_000447165.1 Hammondia hammondi
CCCGTAGCCGACATAAATACAGCAGCGGAGGCGCAACAACCCCGCGCGTGAGTAGGCAGACAGAACGCATCCACAGTGACCGCAGTCAGCTTCCGAACACATAGAGTCCCACCTTGCGCGGTGCGCGACTGGTCTGCACTTTTTGCTGTTCCACCCTACAGGCGATCACACGATACAGGTTGACCCACGGCTTTGGACGACGAGAACACGGCTGGCAAACCGCAACTGCTGTTGCAGCCTGTTCTGTAGCACTTATGTGAGCCTTTCTATGTTTCGAAAGTGTAGCCGCTGGCGCAAAAAGTAATAACAATGCGGGGTGCATACTCGGAATCGGATAGCCCGGAAGGATGCCTATACTTTTTCTCATGCCTTGCCTTCCGCCAGGTGGCCCTGCATGAACCCATCCGATGTCACCTGCCACAGTTCGTGACAGGCGATGGAGGATTCCCGCACATCGCAAAGTTCTACCAGAGAGCGCACGGGTTAACCGGTTTAGGCGTGGAATCTTGGATGCCTCGTTTGGTAATCCGTGTTTGGAAGCGACTCGCAGGTGCTCAACTCTACCCGAGAGGCGTACCGGAAAATGCCTTTAGGAGTAAGGGACGCGTTTTTGTGGCACAATGGAAGTAAGCCAGAACTTTACAAATACGAATGTCAAACAGACAACGCGCAGAACTGGATGAAGTGTGCTAGCTTGTTGGCGACTCAACTGAACGATCATTTTCACTGTAGGCAACTGGGATCCCAATTCGACTATGGGTGTTGCGGGAGTGGAGCGACGCCGCGGCCCGTTGTATCGCAGCACTTGTTCTTTCAGCACGCACCTATCGTTTTTCGACCACTCACAAACACCTCCCTAGTGTACCGAACACGATTTAGGAAATACTCAATCAAACATGCGATGAAAACGTCCACAAAATTGTACAAAGGTCGTTGACACGAAACCACCCGTGCGCGCAGTCTGACCCAGCCGCTGGAACACTGGAGAAGGAAGCTAGATGAAGGATTCTTTCTAAGGAGAACACCACATGTGTAAACGCACTGCCTGAATTTGTTTCTCATGTGGGTAGATCCAATACACTGTCCTTCGTATGTCCCCAAGAAACGTTCACTGAGACGTGTAGCACTAGACGAGTCTAAAGAGTACTCTATGCAGAAGGGCACCACGGGGAACCCCCATCGACTCGAGAGAGTCGACGTACTGCACTTCGGCTGTCTTATTCCGAAGGCAAGCAAACATCTCTGCAGCAGGTACGAAACACGTGTGAGCCCCACACATTCACGGCTGCCTCACCGCAGGCCGTCCTTGCTGCACGTCATACGGCAATAAAAGAATATCCTGTGATAATCGGATCATCGGTATTGCAATCTGTCAAGTGCTTCTTTCTAAGTGGGCTCTGATTCCTTCGTGAAAACAGGACTTCAGCAGCAATTGCTCGAGTTCCCATTTTGCAAAGTGCAGTAATGTGTCTCGCGTACCGTTTCAGGAAGATTTTCTGCAGTGATGTAAGGCCCTAACCCCCAGGTAACAATAGGCGTAAAATGCAAACTTTGTGTGGTTCCACGAATTTCCGGTGCGACAAAAGAACGTTACATCCGCCAACAAAGTGTTTCCCTGACTTTGCATTCTAGGCGCGGCCCGCCGGAACCTGTCCATAACGCCTCATGAATCCCTCATCGCAAAGACGCCACCCATATAGATGAATACACGGGCGCCAAAACGCAGAGGAAATGGCTACAAGAAGCAAATTCCTCCTCCCGTGTCGAGTCAAAGAATGTCTCCGCCCAACAAATAAACGGAGTCGCAGCCACAGAACGGTGTGTTTTGGCAACAAACGTGCATATGTATGCATCCATATCACTACCTGGGCTTAAGTGACATCTAAGCATATTTGAACCTAAAATCTGCACTGGAACAAAGGAAGTCTTTTGGTGTGACGTTTCCGGCCGGCGTAATTGCTAATCATTCATGCAGGAAAACTACGACCATGCGACGCTTTGGGTGACACAATTTGTGGCCGCGTACACCTGGGGCAACGAATTTTCCATTGCGGGCTGCCACTGACTGGATCGGTGCCCATAAAATTTCGAATATCCTCTTTCGAGGAAATCACCGCCACCTTTAGACATTTCCGACACACACTGCACCCACAGTTTTCCATGCTCCGTAAATCCGACTTCTTCACTGACTTCCCGCAGCACTGCGCCGTCACCAGAACGGGTGCCCCATCACTCGGAAAGGTTCTAGCTGCGAAAGAAAATAAAACAGGAGGGGCAAAAGGGAAACGATAGCTCCTATTAAGTCTGAATAAGTTTGAGGTAAGCGTTTCGTGTGATAGGTCTTCAAAAAAATCGGAGCACGTTCAAGAAGCAGACCACAGTCACGTGACAATGCCCCTTGCCGTAGCGGTTCAACCGGAAATCAGTTGCTCAGAGAACAAATCCCTAGACAACTGCAGAGCGGAGAAAACCCAGTTGCAACGGCGTTTGTACCTTCGGCCCTGACACAGAAATGGAAGACGTCCAAACCGCATTCCAGACCTGCGTAGCCGCACTGCGAAAACACCACTGCTTGACTCGGAAACTTGTAAATTTCTCGATATGCTGTGCAGCATCAGAACGACCATGGAAAGCCATACTCCTTCGATCGTTGTGTTGAACAAGCACGGCTGCAGCTGCGCACAAAGTAACCTCAACGGTGCGGACAACAGCTTCTTAGTTTGGACGTTTCTTACTGGGCGTCCTCCCGAAAGATTGTGACTCCAGGCCGCTTCGCCGTGAGAAACTGCTCAGGACGCTGTTATCTTCGTCGGTGTCCTCCTGAGTCAGGAAGCTTTCGATGCCTTTCTCGCTTAAAGTCCGTTCAAGCGCTCGTAGGTCGACTGCCCGTTTCTCCCCCTCTTCAGCAAGCGCACGCAGACTTGTGGCCCTACTTGTTGGCTTTGATTCCGGCTCAGCAAACATATCTTGCGGTAGACACATCATGCTTGGTTTCGGAGTGATATCAGCCTCCGACTTCGTTCCCTCTTCGGGTATTGATCGCAGACTTGTGACTCTACTTGCTGGTTTTGATTCAGGCTCGGCAAACATATCTGGAGGTACGGACATCATGCTTTGTTTCGGAGTGATCTCAGCCTCCGGCTTTCCTCCCTCCTCGGGAATAGTTCGCAGACTTCTCTCCCTATACACCGATCCCGTTTCAGGCTCAGCAAACATGTCTGACGACAGGGATATCAGGCTCTCTCGCGGGCTTGGGCGCCCCCCTTGTCCGGATAAAACTGAAAATGTGACTCTCGAAGTCGCTTGACGAAGAGGTGCATGCTCCTCCTCTTTGGCACCAAAATCGAGCCGTAACGTTCCTAGACGCGACGTCGTGCTCATCGTCTCCTCTTTGGATCCGGGAGATGCAGTGCCATCTGGCATCTCATCTTCACGTTCAAAGAGAAGCCTGGGATACTCGTACATGCTGTCGCGGGGAAGCAGCTCAGCGCGGTGTGTCGGCTCACGCTCCGCCGCTTGAGAAAGAAGATGGGGTTCTGTACTCGTGGCACTTGGAAGTCTTTGCTCCAAAGGAGCCACTGTTTTAGCTGTTGAGGCAGATGACTTGCGAGGCAAAAGGAGAGTACTTTGCCGGGACGGCTCTTGCCGGCTAGGCAGCGTGCTCCGCCGGCTTAACGGCTCCGACTGTGGTACGGCGCTGGGGAACACCCGAGAAGAACGAAACACACAGAAACAATTCTCTCAAACCCTGCCACCGACTGAAGATGGTATCCTAGCGTCCACAGTTCCTTTTGGATGACTGTCGAAAAGACGTCAGGAACACAGATAGTGGTCGTCCTTTTACAACTGAAAAACAGCCCACGCACATCTAGTAGCTACAGGCTTCACCGGTCACGTTGTCCTTTCGTAGATAGAGACACTACAGACGGGTGGGCGTTTCGAAGCTAGTAGATGCAACGAAAGACAGACTCTGCGAATAAGTGAGCCCTTCCACAGTTTTTGTTGTTGGCTGTTAGGTGCCAACGAGAGGAAACTCAGCGCTCACCTGCATTTCTGAGCATTTGCCAGCTCCTGCTGAAGCAAATAGCACCGGTCAATGAGGGCGCCCACACGGTCTTCCAGTTCTTGTTTCTGCAGAAAAGCAACAGAGGAAAGCATCAACCAAAGAATCTCCGCAGAACTAGGATGCATAGCCAGCGTGCATCAACAGAAAAGAAATCATATTTTCTTTTCCATACTGGCACTCATCTATATGTCAAAGTTCATCAGCTGCGTACCTCCAACTTCACCGCACGCTTCAGCTGGAGTGCGAAAACCCCCCTCAGCCCAACGGAGTGTCTGCATGCCATGGCTAAAACTTGAAGCAGCACCAAGTGAAAATAGTCTCCATGTGCTTCGATTGGCAACAGAAACATAACCCGAACCACAGAAAGGAGCCAGGCACAGCAAACGCTAGCTAAAACTGGTACAGGCGCTCAGGAAAGTCTGACAGACACAAAGGACACAATATTTAGCAATAAGGTTTTATGCACCCAGTGGGATTTCACCTCCAATACAGCAGATTGCCTGAACCACACTCTTGTTTGAACTACGCAGAAACATCGTACAGAAACGAGAAAAACAAATGGACACTTACGAACGCATCGTTTCAAGAACATATGACATTCAGGTTCTCACCTGAACACGGAGAGCCTCTAGCTCGCTTCTGTCAGCCGATAGCGGAGGCGCCGGCGGCATCCTAACCTCTTCGTCGTCAGCCCCTTGCGTCATCTGTGCAGATAAAGCAAAAAGCAAGTCACGCTTCTCCCACAAAGCACTCACACGCCTTGTAACAAGCAATGCTGCAAAGAAACGTCTTCGAAGGCAACCACGCCCACATGAAGGGGAATAAAAAAGCATAGTTCGTAGCCGCGGAAAAGAAAACAGGTTAAAAAATTGCTGTAAGACGGCTTCTGGAGAGACTATCCTTACCATGAGTTCTGCTAGCTTCTCCGCATACTTGTTCTTCTTCCTCTCTGCTGCCTGGGCCTGAAAAGAAGAGAAGGCATGACGGTGTTCTGCTATTCAGCAGCTCGCTACAAAACGCGTTCTTAGATTCACCACTCGAAATGCTAGACGGTATCTGCCACCCCATTGTCTGTCGCTCCTCTTGTTTAACTACCGGACTTTCGAGGTCTTTGTGCGAAAACAGGCGAAAACTCGTCAGAGCAAGACTAGTCCTACGTCGAGGCGCCCCCCTCCCAGTCTTCGGGCACGTGACGCATGCAGGTCCACACTCGGCATCATCTGCAGTCTTCCGGTGGCGTTTCTTTTTGCCGCGCCGACGTCGTTTCTCTATGACAGTCACAAAGGAATGTTTCGCAAAACTTCGCTCGGCTTACTCTTGCAACAACGCGGTTGTAGATGTCTGTCACGCGTTGAATGTGGGAAGTGTAGAAGTCGGCGGCACTTTCCAGCTGCAGCACATCACAGAAGTCAAAAAGGCGACTATCAAGGACAGGCGTTTCCTAGCGCTAGATCGAAAAACATACACCTGAAACAGTGGTGTTCAGTGAACTGTGTGGAGTCCACGGAGCACTAACCAACCAGTCGTCCACTGCTCTCCCTTGAAAGTCTTCTCCAGAGCGATCTTTTACCTCCAACTCCTGTTGAAATGGAGGTATCTTAGACCAGTGAATAAACACCCACGTTGGTACTCCTAAGGACCCTAATACAGCTTTGGGAACGATACGTGGAATACAACTTGAAACTCGAAACCTATATTCCGCCGTGGCCTTGTCGTTGTTCCAGCCAACACGTACAGGCGTCCATTTGCTGGATTCAATGGTCTGCTCACCTGCTTTGCAAGAGCGTCTCTCTCTGCCGTAACCTTCTTCAGCTCTTCTTCGGCCGCCTGCCGCTCCTCTGCAGTTGGCACGGGAGTGTCGGCGACCGGTGCCGGAGAGAAGCTTCGAGTGAAGGTTTCCACAGGCTCGAATTCTGGAAGCTGATTATGGGCTGCGGCTTTAGAGGAGTGGCGGGAGAACGAGCCCGCCACCGCTGCAGGCGGTGTCGGTTTCTCTATTTCCCCATTTTCGTCGGTTTCCGCTTCCCGCGGCACAGCAGCGGCGTCCATGGTGGACACATTCTCGGTTTCGGGGTCGAGGTTGGTGGCGGCGGCTGTCACGGCCGCCAGTGCAGACTCTAGGTCTTTCACTTTCTGCTTTTCCTCATCGAGCTCTTGGACGAGACTCGCGTTCGTCTTCCTGGCTTCCTCTAGCTCCGCGCTCACGGACTGGTGGAGCTGGACCGCCTCGTCTCGCTCCTTCGTCAACACCTCGATTCTCTGCTTCAGTTCGTTCGGGGCTGGGGTCGCGCTCTCGTTCGCGGCTGCATGCACCGAAGCCTGCCGTGAGCGGTGACTGAGGGCCGACTCCGACGTGGAACCCGCTTCCTGCAGAGTCGAGGATTTGGATTTCGGCAACGCGTAAGAAGCAGCCGAGATCGAAGTATCCGACCTCGACACCGCCTCCCTTAGCGTCGCCTTCGACTCAGCGCGCTTGCTTTCTCGCCTTTTGACAGCCTTCATTGCTTCAGGCTCCCGTCGCTCGCTGTCGGTGTCGGAGCTCGCGTCAGAATCGGCGCGCTCATCTTGACTCTCTTCCTTTTCCGACTCCGAATCGGATTTGGCACTAACGCTCTCCTTGTCGCTCTCTTTCTCACTGCTCTCCTTGTCGCTTTCGTTCTCGTTGCTCAGCGCCTTCACACTCGCTTCCCTCCGATCGCTCGTCTCCTTCGTTTCCTCGCCCTCGTCCTTCGGCTGTGTACCTGCGTCAGCATTCTCAGCTCGGTCGCTCTTGAATTCTTCCTTCTCCTCGTTCTTCTCGTCGGCAGCCGGGTCCTGAAAGGGAAGAAAGAGAGCCCAGACAGCGCAAACAGACAAACAAGCGAAAAGTACAGTCGCCCCCATGAATATCAACACCGAAAGACGACACATGCGGCACGAGTGACAAAGAAAACGACAAGGCCTCCCCTTCAGGGAAGTGTGAGGAAACCATCTCCCACAATTAAGCTTTGGAACAGCCTAAAAGGTACGAAAGCGAAGAAACCTTCGTCTTCTCCGTGGACACATGCACAGCAACGGACACGTTTATCCTACCGACGCCTCGACAAAAGTGAAACAGACGATAAAATGAGATTATTGGAAGACAAGCGTAGACATGAAACAGTGAAAGGTTCCTTCGAAACAGTCACAGTCTATCGCCGTTCGGTGCAGCGCCCCTCTCCGGAGACCCCTCCCACACACAGGCTGCGAAAGTAATCGAAAGCAATCTTGTTTACCGGCTTCCGTTTCTTCTTGAATGAAGGAAGACATCTGAAGAGCAGCATGCACAGGACAAACGCGCCTCGCTCGAATATCGTCCACGGTCACCGAGGACAAGGCCCGGAACCAGTCCAGGTGAAAACGACACTGGTGGAAAAAAACCCACTACCGGAAAATCTCCAGGTCCACGTGGGTAATCCTGGAAACGTCCGCCTATGGTCCCAGCCTAAGACTCTCGAGTTGCGTATTGCTTCACGATCCAAATATACACATTTTTTGTCAGCATGCGAATTGCCACTGCCAGGCATCTTCACGCAACAGACTCTGAAAAGCTCCCAGAATCTCTCCAGAGCCGGATAGTCTTCTCTCGGAAAGTATTCAGAACAAAGGTGCGTTGAGCTGAGCAGACACAAAAAAAAGCCCTCGGAAACATCGCGGTCTGTTGAATCGAGGTGCGGTTGTCAATTGTCACCACACGAACGGCCAGAAGAAACGGAACTAACTGCCCCCATTTGGCTCCAGATTTAAGCTGCCGAAAGGAGAGAAGAAGAAAATTCGAGTCACGTGTTGGTGGTTCCTCGGAGAGAGCGATGCAGCTTCAGCGACTACTCAAAGCCCCCTGGAATAGTGTCGAAAAAAGCGGTGCTGTCCACATGAGCGTACACAGTGGCCTACCCCGCCATTATGCAGTCTGTTAGTTCTGGAGCTCCTTCGAAGACAAGCTGTTGGGAAGAATGAGAGGACACAGGGGCAAAACACATTTCATTAAACGCCACTCGCTCTCACGGTCCAGCCGCGAACAACACAGTTCAAGTTGCCGTCATAAGTCGATACGGCACATGTGGCCTACTCAGTCACGACCTGAGACACACGGAAAGGCGTAACGCATCGTGTCCTCGCGGTTGCAAAAACGTCGGCTACTGATTTGGAAAAAAATCATAAAACCAAGGGTAGGCTGAGACCAGATAGCGGCCGAAGGTCAACTGCTAGGTAATGCGCCTCCCTAGATTCTTCCCTCAGCAGAAGCGCATGGACTGCTGGTAATCGAAGAACTAGAAGTCGCGCGTTACCCTACCCGCGGCGAGTTGAGACAAGAATTGAAACGCCTCAATGACCTTTCTTTGCTCAAAAGTGGACAGCCGAAGTCTCAGTCGCACACATATTGCGAGTCCTGCGGAGCGAGCAGATGGGGATTTGACAGATCTACCGAATCGACCACCTGCACGGGGTCGAGGCCACAAGTTTTTGGCTCCAGAAAGGAGCCTAAACTCTTGGAAAGCTCTGGAACGACGCCCAGACTCTTGGAAGCAGTGGCAAAGGCGATGAGCCGCAGAGGGGAAATCGGCGCGGGAGCTGCAAATTGACTCGCGGCTCGGCGGGCGCGGAGGCAGAGTGTCGAGCGGCAGGAGCTGAAGACGGAAAAAAACGCTTGACCTGGGAGAAGGAGCAAAAATGAGAGGACACAACTGTGTGCTGTGTTCGATAAATGAGAAAAAAACTGGAGATGCGCATACGAGACGGTCTAAACGCGGACGACAAACGGCAAGAAACTGGTCAACGGCGGTTCCTCAGTGTGACAACGCGCACGAACAGCAGCAGACTCTCACGGCTTACTCCCAGAATCGAGAGGTGACGGCTTTCGTCATAGCGTACAGAGGGGAAAAAGCCGACTGAAAGGACGGTTGCTTTACACAGAAAATTCGATACACCCGGTATCCGCTTACTTGAGAGGGGAAAATGTGAGGAACACGAAAGGTCGATAGCCACGTTGTCCTCACCGAATGGCGTGCTACGTCGCTCGTTGTAGTCACCGCGCGAGCTCCCTGTCAAAGTGTGATGGTATTGTTCTAACGCAGAAAACTCTCCGTTTTCTTCTTTCGTTGGATAGGAGGGTGACGCTTGGAACAAACGGAAACAAGAAGAAGGCGTTGACGATGTTTCACCTTCTGTCCGCTGTATTAGCTGGATCGAAGCTCAGTCCTGAATAGCCCAGCTGTTGAATCGGGCGCGCGCTGAAGACTTTTGAGTGGCTAATGGGGCAGGCACTGTGCTACAAGGGTCTTTCGTAGCTAATCTAGCGACACACCACACACTCTTTTTTTCATCGATGATAGGTGGATCTGTACAATTCCCACCAAAGGGCAGAACCATTCAAACCAATGTATGCAAAGTGCTGCAGCTTGATAGTGTAGACACGTGCTGGAATCGCTCGACCGCGAGGGAAGGGCAGGGGAAAAACTGGAAGGTTCGACGCAGTGTCAGGTGGACTGGCTCTTCTTGGCGGGAGGAGGCAGAAGTGGCACCCAATCGCTTAGATAATCGGGGAAGCAAAAGAGAAATGAGGAGCTTGAAATCTTCCCCAAGTAAGCGTCTGTTTTAGACTCCCGTGAAAATGTACAAATTAGGAATATAATCATGTGTCCACTCGCCAACGACAGGAAAACGTAAGCTTTGGACAGGCGCCATGCAGTGAGTAATCCTTTCTTTCCACGTAGCATGGCGGGTTGAAGGTGCGATATGTCATGCGTTGCTGAGACAAAAATGGAACAAGGCCGGGTTCACGAGGTTCCACAGCACGGAAACTAAAAGCCTAAAAGAAAATCTACTACACTGAACAATCTGAACAAGTGTGCCCAAGTTGGGGCAGATCGAACGGGGTAAGTCGTTTAAGAGAGCAGGCAAAACCTGGATAACATTATATTTACTGAAGACAGAAGCAGGCCGTGAGTTTCGGGCTTCTTCATATCTCGATTCGTGTCTTACCTAGCTACGAAGCCTCCACATATCCACGAGGCCCTCATGGTTCTAGCAACAAGACCCATCTCCTCAACAGCAACCAGGATGCCCGTTTAGAAACCTTCAGAAAAAGATACGTTCCGATATCAGCGCAGGACACCTGCACGCGCCACGGCGCTTCTCATGTCATTGTAATGTGCGGGCGTTCTACGGAAGGCAAGTGCGTTCGCTTCGGACCTTTTTACTCCTGGTGTCGGAAAACACTCTCCATTACACAGAGCCCGAGGCAGTTCTCTACCACTGCCCGGAATTACCCTGATCCGTTGCCGTCAAAATTTTGATGAAACGACAGATTTTTGAAGATGGTTTGTGTGATATTGAGGTACAGTTCATGCGCACTACTCGCTCACTAGTGAAGCAAGCAGCTACGTTTATGTTGAACAGAAATACCCCCTTCTTCGGGAGACGGATTCACTTTTCAACTATGCACCATTGGAAATACACAAACTTCGCATACACTACTCCACCTCATACACCGTGACCCTACACTACCCGCCAAGTCACACGCGGGAATAAATTTTCACTTCTTTGTGACAGAACTGTACTACCGTAATACTTGCATTACCCCTTCAATTTGCGTTATGACAGCGGGAGGAAGGAGGAACGAGCAAACCGCTGGGAAAAGGCGTCTATGATGAACAGTTCATTGCTCCCTCTTAGTCAAACGACGCGAAACTGTACACTACAACGGGTCAATAAGACCTGGTGTCAGTTAACCAGATGTATACTGGTCTGTCTTGAAAGAACGCTCATCCCTCCGTGTACCGCGGACTTCTCATGGCACGTGTGTCGCCAACTTCGTGCTCTGCGTTGCTTCCACAGCCTCTACAGACGACGCGACTGTCGCTTCAACACACACCATCCCGCTGCGTCGTCCGTAAAAAGATACTCCCCGAATCCGCTTTATGAGACCAAAAACAGACAGGAAACAGAACACTGTCATTCGAAGAAACGGCACCTCTTACACGGACAGTGTTTTCTCCATCGCCATACCGTCGAGTTCGGAATCATATTGGCAGGATTCGTCAACGAAAAAAATCGAACGGATTGGATAACCTTCTCAGACTAGATGCTCGCATGAACAACCTCCCAAAAAGTAACGATCCAAAAAACACCGTCACCATCACCTAATTGGGAACACCTGCCCCAAGCCGTGTGTATCCGCTCCATCAAGCTTCCAAAAAATTCTCACACTGCAACTCACTGCGATATCCACAGAGAACGCAACGGACAAAAGTACGCATTTTTGACGACGATTGAAGCCACTTGGCGCGTCTCATGAGGTGTGACACTGTAGACGGTAAACGTCGGTCCGTGGATGCAGAATGCTATATATGCAGAAAGTGAAAGGTGAGCATCCGCGCTGTTTCCTCCTACCGAGCCACCTCGCACGAGTCTGCACTACTAGAGTGTTCCTAGGCTAAACACGGACCACGCATACAGAACATACTTTGATAAACGGCGGAATCGACAGCGCCGCTGTCTCTCCTGGTCAATGCCACTACAATCACGAGCATGCGCCAGCATTTCCAGAGCTGAAAAAAACGCCGTTAGCGAATTCTCTGCGCCGCATTCACCAACTGCGAATGTCCGCAACCAGAAGATACGAACACCGACCGCGCCCCGCCGGTGACCTTCCATACACCCGAACAAAAAACCGTAGTTCCCTCTGTTCACATCGAACGAGTCTCATTTATCTGCACTACGAAGTCTACGCTACGGAGGAAAACCGCTCCCGCGCCTTCTGCTGGGAATCTAGTCTTGAAGAACACTGCGGTCTCTGCCAGTCTTTAAGCCCGCCGTACCGCGAAGCCATAAACTCTATGAATATGACTCATTAGATCGTCAACTCCAGCCACTCGTTCACGGCCCTATCGATCTATACAATTCTGCGTTAGCCACCGTCACGCATAGTTCCGTGACGAGTTCTCCCCTATTCGCAAGAGCTCCCATTCGACCGGCACTAATCGCGCGTCCGTTCTACCACGATTCTTGCGTTATCAAAATCCCAATGAGCTCTGACGCTTCCCTCGGAACACAATGACTGCCTGTTTCTACTTCCCACGTGGTGCGTCCACACTGACACCTTGGACAACTTATGATAAAACTCCCGCGTGTCTTCAGAGATGTCCGCTAAACACTCTCTAGAAGAAACAGTATCTGACACTCGGAGGACCCCACCCTTCACATGCGCACTGACACATTTTGCTGGGCTGGGGTGAGGCTTTCACCGGGAGATCCCTGCTTCCACGGAGAACTCGCCTCCCCTTGTCCGTCCAGATCTTCCCACTGCGACTCAAGGTCGTCTTTCTCGGTCCTTTCCAAAAGAGAGGCGGCAGCAGCTACAGCCGCCTCTTCGCCCACCGCTTGAAACATTTCAATCATCAGCTCTACGCATGCAGCTGTCGTACGCGAGTCTTCGCTGCCACACGTCTTCTCACCTGCCTCCTCCGCTTCCTCGAAGTTTCCGTCAGCCCCGTCGCCTAGCCGTGCCTCCGCATTCAAGCCCTTGCTTCCACTCAAGTCGATTTCCAGCGCAGGACGAGCACTACCTGACTCTCTGTCATCCGAAGTTTCCCCGGATTCTGGAAATGTCTCCGATCGAAGGCCGGGGGCAGGACTCACAGGAACTGGCGAGATACCGAGGGTCCCATGTCCCCCGTCTCCACACTCGCCGCCTTTCTCGGGACAGCTGATGCTTCCTGACCACCCTGACAGAATCTGACTTGCGACTGGAGACAAATCGTACGCCGACGTCGTGGTCGACGAGGCTC
>AVCM01001259.1:0-11968 GCA_000447165.1 Hammondia hammondi
GTGCCGGGAGCGGCCGCGTTTCTGAGGAAGTTTGCGTTCTATCTGAAGGGAAATCCACAGTCAACGAAGCAGAGAAAAACGCAGAGACAGGAAGCCTGGCTTTTCCCGTTCTGAGAAACGGGACCGAAGACTCAGCTGAAGAAGCAGACGCCCTCAGGCGAAGCATGGAGGCCATCGGCGCCATTACCCCTGAGGCTTCCGCCCGTCTCGCGGGACAGCCAGTCGCTGACTGGGCCCCAACAATTCACACAATGATGGAGGCAAGCTTCAAAAGATGGAGAGAAACGGAGTCAGAAATGCGACACTGAAACGTGTGGAGAGAAAAGAAAGTCTAGACTTGCAGTTCTGCGCACAGACTTGTATCTCTGTCTGCTCGAATACGTGCATCGACCTACATTGTCCTGGCTTCGATGCGGAGGCGTAAATTTGGTTGTATAACGCGGTATCGATCGAAGAAAAGCGTACAGCCTTGTATGGCGAGTAAGGTAACTTCTTCGTACCAATTCATATTGGTGGTTCGGAAGCCGTTGCCCCAAGAACTACTGCGATTTCCTGTTTCCTAGTACCATTGGTGAATTCTTTTGGTCTGACCCTTTCATAGGCGTACATGAAGGTGCAGACACGTGCTGGGATTGGACGAAGGTGAATACTCTGACTGCGTACATCCACGTGAATCTACATATTTATTTTCTACAATCTGAATGTGAATATGGACATGTGGATCTCTACGCCAAACATATACGTATATGCATGAGGGGGACCTGCGTGCTGTGAAGTATTGCGTGTGTGAGGTTTCAGCGCCTCCAGGTTGAGCTTTTCTTGTGTTTAGGGCTACGTGGAGAAGCGGTACTTGTTCCCGCCTGTAGATCTTCAAGTGAAGAGAGAGGAAACCCATACCAGGCTTTCTACTCGCTATGCAGACGGCGGAGGCGAGGACAGCCGATCACTCGCCTCCGTCCCTCTCACCTTCACTGAGCACTACGTCTTCCGGCAATTTAACGGGTACCTTTTTTTTCCTCAACCACGTTGCAAACAGGACAGTGTCGTCTTATAGATATTTATACAGAGAGAGTGACGGAGGGGGGGAAAGGATGTAGATTCATCGTTTGTATTTATATTTGGAGTGAGGGGATGTGTGCCTGTGCAGGTAATTCCAGGCGCAGTTTGAGAGTGCATCGAGCCCGTGTGCGTCTCATACGTGCATGTGAGGAAAAATTCGCAAGGCAATCACGTAGGCTGGAATTGACTGCAACCAAAAGTCCACACATGTCGAGAACGAGCTTCAGGGATACTTCTCCGTCGATCCCTCTGTCTGTCGCAACTTCTGCGACATGTTCACGGGCGTTTTTCTCTGCTTCTCTCGCAGGCTCATGGTCGTAGGTCTCTCGGCAAGGGGTTTATTTTCTGCTTCGAGTGCATGCACTGCGACCGCCCAGACGCGCGCCTCCCCCACACAGCTTCGTGCTTCAGGTTCGCCTTCTCCGCCTTGCTCGGCTTCCGTTTCTCTCGTTTCTTCTCAGTCTAGGTCGCCCTGCGAGTTAGGCGGGAGAGACTCGCGATGGAGACGCTTGCGGTTGACATTGCGTGATGGTGTGAGCCGAAACTGCGTGAGTGGAAAGAGGAAGAAAGGCGCCTTTTTCCTGCAGGCAGACACGCTCGTCGCCGTCCTTTCTTTTGAAGAGAAAATCCCGTTCTCAGAAGACAGGCAGTCGAGGACAGAGGGACCAGGTGAGACCGAGGCCCCAGCCCGTGTAACGCTTGGGGCTGCAGGCGCAGAAGCAGCGCGGGAGAGCACAGACGCAATCGAGAAGGCAGCTCTGCATGCATCTACAAAGGGGCTGGAAAATCCGGAAGGAAGCGCCAAAACCTTTGAAGATGTACAGAGCAGCCCGCTGGGTGTCGGGGGGGTCTCGAGGGGCGACGAGACCGTTTCTGTCTTCCCTCCCTCACCGATCCTTGAAAACAACGTGACAGGGAAACAAGAAGAAGCGCACGAAGAAGCAGAGACTCGGACAGGCCAGAAGAAGAGAAGTAAAGGCAGGAGGCGCAAGAGGTGTTTCGCTGAAAGCGTCGTGCTGCTTGGCTGTGCGGAGAACGCTGCGACGAAGCGAGCACGCGAGGAAGCCGAAGACAGAAAGAGCATACGAATGGATTCGCAGCAGAAAGAAGAGGCCAATGCCGAGACAGACGACAACGGCAGACGGTGGCAGTGGGTCCCCCGCAGAATTCCCATCTACGCATGCATTCGAGGTTAGTTCGACACTTTTGTCTGCCTTCTGTGTTGTCTCTTGGAGGCATTTGTGAACCTCTGATTTTTTCAGCGCGACGGTTGGTTTCGTGTCACTCTGAACTCCGGCCTCTTACGTCGATTTTCTTCGCTTGACAGGTGCATCTGATTCAGTAGTTTCCTTCGGGTTCTGTGGCGTCTCGCGTTGAGCGTCTTTGTCGTCCGTCAACTTCCGTCGGAACGAGACACTCTGCTTTTCTTTGCTTGGTCGCCACTCTCCATGGCCCGCGTTGGGGGGACTGCCAGTCACGGTCCCCGATAGTTTTCTCTTTCATGGTAGTCTTTACTTCACCTATTTCAACAGGTGGAGATGGTATGACTCTCCTAACAGGGCTCTGCTAACACAGTAGAACTTGGATCCGTTGAATGTACCCTTCACTTTGTACTAGCTGGATGGGTCTAATGCCTGAGAAACCGCGTTCGTATTATGACGGTTCAAAGTTAGGAAATTTGGTTGTCTGTATCCCGTAACTGGAGTCATTTTCAGTGTCCTAGGTACTATAATGTCTCTGTTGCTTCGATCTAAGTTATACCAATGTCCGGCACATAAGGATGCAGAGTCAATGCGAACGGCTGTCTTCTCTGCAGGTGTCTTCCTCTCTCTCTTCTGCATGTTCCTCTCTCGCCACGGGAGTGTTTGTGCTTGAGTTTCCGGTCACTGTGGCTCTGAATGTTGAAAGAAACAACTCGTTTCTGGTTTCTTTTGCTTCGTTGTGAGGACGCGTCTCTAAAACTCGTTATAGGGGCTGAGGATCAGTGCGTCGGTGGCCTATATATTGAGGAAAGATTTGAATATATTAAGGAATGCCGTGGCGCAATTCGAAGCTGGGTTTTTTACTTGTACAAGTCGGTCAGGCGTTTTACCTTTTCTCTATCCAGGCATGCTTCTAGAGTTTAACAGCGCCGTCCTGGAGCGACCTGAGCTTCTCCTCTCTCAGGTAGGACTTGCGTGTTTTATTTAAAACACTGTCTTCTGTGTCGTTTCTGTTCTGTTTTCCCTTCATTCTTCGCCTATTATTCTCCATTTTGTGCGTAGTCTTTTCCTTCTGTCTCAAAGTGTCATCGGGCACTTCTGGAGACCCCTAAATTACCCCGTATCATTCGTCCCGCTCTACGCTGATTTTTTCCTCATAATATCCCACCTCTTTTCTCGCATCTACCTATCTTCGCGAGGCGCTTCTTCACACGCGCGTTTCGTTTTTTTTCAGCCTCTAGCGTCTTTCTTCCAGTGTCCCTCCTAGGGTGATCCGTTCTTGTTGCACTGTCAGATCATCCCCAGTTTTGGGTTTGCTTCTGTTCGTTGTTCCTTCTGTGTCCTCACCCTTCCTTCAAGTGTTTTTCGGCTTCTCTTTCTCCCTTGTGTTTCTCTTTCCATCCGCGTCGCTGCAAAGCGCTTTGTTTAGAATTATTACCTGCTTGAGAAGTTTGTTTTTCTGCCAAGTTAGCGGGAGCTTCGAAAGCCTCTGACACAAGCTGTTGGTTTGAGTCCGAAGCAGGTGTTTCCTAGAGTGTCCAAGCATTTTAATGTACGCGCCGATTGAGAGATGCGTCCATTTTTCGCACGGTGCTGCGCAAGAAGATTTATCGTGGCCACCTTTTCGCTGGAGCGAATTTTGAAAAAACACCGCCTGTGCACGTTTGCCATCGTTGCAGCCGGAGCAAGCTGGATGGCTGTTGATCCTTCAGCTCGCCAAGCGCGATAAGATGCAGTCGTTTTTCCCGAGGTCCCCTTTGCGCGCTTGACGTGGTCAACTGCAGGGCCTCGTTGGCCTTTCTCGTGCGTGTCGTTCTCTTCCTCTTTCCTTTTACTTTTGCCTTCTCCGTCCTCTTGTCCAAAATCGAAAGCTGTTTACCAGCTGGCAAGACAGACCTGAGCCCCGGTGTCTTACCTCTGTGACTGCTTTCTGTGTCCTTCGTATTCAAAGAGGGTTATTGGCCCATAGTGGTTACACACAGAAACAGGACAAAGGGGTTCGAAACGCAGACAGTTAGGGAGAGGACGAATCGTGGTATTACAAGGGCCTGCGAGAAACGGTGACACGCGCGATAGTTTTCGAGACTGCGGAAGACACATATGAGGCAGAACGAAGACAGTCGAGACACAGGCGGGCCGCTAAAAGTCTCGAACACCAACCCGTTCAGGGTTGCGTCAGCTTCACGAAGAATGTATGGTTCACGGGGAAATCTTGATGTTAGCGGCTTCAGAGGGAAACCGCGAAAATGAGGATGGTCTTCTTGTTTGTTTCTTCCCAAGTTTTTGTTTTCGCATGACTGTCCCAGCGTCGCAACGAAAAGATGTGTTAGCCGTTTCTGGTCATCAGAGCCGTTTTTGTTCTTTTCTTGCGGTGTTAGTTAATGCTTTGATATGCCACCTGAGAACGGTCACCGTGCGACCACTTAGGTCTTCTTGTGTGGGTCTAAGCCAAGCACATGAGCGGCGGGTTTCCTGGCAGTCGGTCTAGTACTGCGTGTTTCGTCAGTTCCCTTTCACCTTCACTTCTCTGCGGTTGATTCTCATCGGCAGCTCCCGTCTTGTCTATAACAGCGTCTCCGTTGCTCTCTGCCCAGTCGTACAGAGACAGAACGTCTGGTCGGATTTCTACAGCACAGACGGGACCACGGAGAGACTAACATTAGCGCAGAAGGAATCGGCGAAGAGGGACACAGGAAGAGCGAGTGGGGCAGGTACCCAAGTGATACACAGTCAGCGACAGAGATGGAAAAGGGCGCCGTCATGGTGCGAAAGAGAAACACGGGAAGAGATGCCCGGAGATGTCAGGTTCAGTGTGCGCGGAGAGACCGAGTAACCATATAGCAGTCACGTGTAGAAATACGTGGAAGACCTAGCTTGTCTGAAACTGGGCGCGTACGGCTCATCACAGCAAGACTCGATGTCTAGTTTTCGGAAGTATACTGATTGCTCGTTGTTTCAGTTCTTGTGTGTGCACACTGGAATTCAGCGAATGAACGGTGCAGAGGAAGAAGGGAAATAAATGGTCTCAACAATTTTTTACAAGAGGATGGTGCTCAGCAGGAGTGTCTTAGTTGACTACAGTGGGTCTGAGATGCCTTGTTAAGTTACCACCAGTATTACCACAGGGTATTACGGGAGTGCCAACAAAGTTCCGGTGAGAAAAGGTTTTTTGCGCTTCCGATTTTTCGCGAAATCACCCTCCCGAGCCCGCCTCAAGGCGCGCTCTCTAAGCACCGGAATGTAACAAGGCCAGATGCCGCATGTCACTATGTAAAAACAACACTACGTGCGCATTTACTAATCGTTGATTGTAGAACTCTCAACGCGGTAGAAACCTCAACGGGCGCTGACAGAGTAGACGGCACAAACGATATTTCCCCAGAAGGCCAGTGTACCCCTTCTTCCAAACGCAAACGAAAAAGCGGAAGGAAGAAACGGAGAACGATCTGTGCGACAACAGGAAATATGGTCGGCAAAACCAGATCCTGTGACCGGGACGTCCCATTCGACTTCGAATTACACTGGCCTGGAGCACTACGCACGCCCACAACACCATAAACGGGCGAAATAAGTCGGGATATCATGTATAGGAGTAGGTGCAAAACCCCAAATACAACTATAAAAGCGCGGATTCCGAGAGGCATGTTTACGCCCCTTACATCTGCGCCATGCGAAAACAAAGACCACTTGCCTCACCGCCCACCGGAGCGGTGAAGAGAAGGCTATCAAACGCCTTAAATCAAAAACGTCCCCGACTGCCCTTTAAAAGAGAATGGGAGTCTTCCGTGGGGGACCCTGAACTGGTTGTCTCAGCGCGCTCGTGCTAACGGTTACTAATAGAGGAGAAGAAACCCCGGAAAAAAGGCAACATACAGACAAATGGAAAAAACACAGCTACGCGCCGCATGAGAGTGCTGTTTACTGGAGAGACTCGCTCAACAGGAACGGTTGGAACTGGATTATGTTCCTTTCGGTTCCTCACGGTTTGCCCCTGAAGAATCCCAACAACGCGAGTTCCAGTCGCCCACCGGTCTGCAATGCCCTCTAACAGCGCTCCAAGAAACAAATCTTATACCTGCTTAAATAATGTACATGTCGATTCGCGGATTCACGATGTGTCTTCGTGCTACTACCTACTTTGGCCACCCAACATTCGATCGCACCCTCGACTTGGTTGTACCTAATTCACCTGTAGCGCAAAACAGAATGGCTACATGTACGTCCACTGTACAAAGGAGCCTCGGGAGGATAGTAGGGACAAAGAAATATGATCTTCGAATCAATCATGTGCCCCCATCTTTGCTCTCCCATGACAGGCACGGAAGTACGGGAGACTTCATGCGACGGAACACACCCTCTCCTTCAGCGTCATTGGCCCTGTCAAGTTCCTGTCCCCTTTCCGAAAAGTCTTCAGATCACGCATTCTTGTCTTTCATAAGCATGCGTTGTATCGCCATGCTCCCCCACGGCTTCGCAGATCTCTCTGCTCTCACCAGCCCGGGGCCTCTAGTGCGATTCCTTACTGTTCCCTTTGATGATCCGCTCGACTGCAAACCGAGACCTTGGAGCTTTAGGACAAAGTACACCACTCTCAGGCAACACGCGAAAAACCACGCCCTAAAAAAACTAAGCTGGTGTCAGGGCCTTCAAATTTTTTATGGCAAACTGTGTTGTGCCACGATACTCGGAGTTCCCTCTCTTTGTCATCCGCCTCGAATATCGCTCAACAGCAAAATATCTGAAACAAGCGAAGAGAGCTTCAAGACAAGTGGAGCCCGTGACAGAGCTTGTCGCGCCTTTCTCGGGGTAGGCAAAATGCAGTCTGTCTTCACATCCCTTCCAACCAGCCGTCCGTTGCCGATGAAAGATGCGTCACCCGTCATTTCCGCTGGTGCATATGCTGTAGGGGCCGCCTCTGAGGTGTCTTCGTGATAGAGCTTCATGTTTTTTTTTTGGCGGTGGTTGAGTCCTTCTTTTCTTCTGGGTACTCACCTTCATCACCTTCTGCATTCCAGCCGACAATGGTAAGCGTCATACCGGTGAGAACCGCGACGCCAAGAATAGTCCCACCGAGGAACAGCCACCGCAGGCTAATCGATAGTTCGAGGATGCCGGAAACAACACTTAGGACCGGCGCCAGGAGTTCAGTCACGACCGCCGAAAATAGGTATACCACTGGCCAGACGGAGTTCACTGGAACGGGTGTAGTTCCTGTATGTGCGTCCGGAATGACTTCTCTCTGGTCCCATAGCGCTGCGTGTGGCAAAGAACACGTAGGCTGGTCGAAAAAAGCGCGGTGTGACGCTGCCCACAATTCTTTTCGGTGTGAAAGCGAAACTGGAGACCCTCCAACGAGCAGACAGACTTGGAGAATCAAATTGAGAGCAGGTTGAATCCCCTTTTCCAAAAGAAAGGCGGTAACATTGTGAGTCGCCGCCTTTCGGGCGCACCAACCCAGGAAGCCCAGGACGAGTCCGATAACGCTGGCACAGGTCACAATTGTCGTCAGCAGAACCGACCCCCACATACGGGCAACCTGCCGGTCGGCGCCAATGGTGCCCTTCAAGGAGAAAAATGCATACCAGGCATAACTTCTGAACTCTGTAAGATCTTCCCCAAGGGGTAGCCCAAGAAGCTCCATCAGCCAGTCGGCGTTTCGCCGACAGTGAATATGAAGCACACAAGGAGCTTCGTTCGTCCGGGCGTCCAGCACAGCCCCCCGCAGTGCAGTCCTCATAACAGCCGGAGCGGGAGGATACTTCTTCGACGGGCGGTCTTCACCGAAATGAGGCACCACATGCCGGGCCTGCTTTTCGGCTTCCTCGAACGAAAGGAATTTCAAATCCTTCCTGCGCAGAACGGTAGACAAAAACAGACACGCGCAACATTTGGAGAAAGCGCCTCGCCTCACACAGACACGTTTACGAAACAGATAAGAGAAGCTGAAGGTCCGACCGTGAGCGTACGCCACAAAAACGGCGTGGTTTCAAGGTGAACAGATGTTGTCGAACGCAAATCCCACCGTCCACTGTATCCGGCAACAGACTCCTCACAGCCACAGCTATTCGTGTTTCGTCTCTTCAAACTCACTCGGGAAGCGCGTCTCTGTTGATCTGCTTCAGCTACCCTGGTACGCCAACAGCCTACCGATGATCCGTGATAAATATATGAGGGCAGCGGATTTCAGTGCAGAAAACAACAGACGTTTTCGCACTGGTGAGACAATACTTAAATCATAAAGTAAGCAGCTTGCTAATCGTACTTGCCTGCTACGGTAGAGGGCGAAAATGGCACAATTGTGGTCAATGACTATATCCTTATACGGATCAGCCCTATAGAGGTCACCCAAGAACTTCTGATCGTTCGTGTCGTGGTTGATATTCTTGAACAGCCGAGCGATATCCCCTGCAAAACCGATGATGCAACCTGTGCAGACACAGGAGACCACATCACAAACGACATTTGAGAATACAGAGAGGAACGACGACTCCCGGGGTCGGAAAACAAATCTTTCTCTCCTCTGGGACGAAGAGTGAAACAGTTAGCTGACCTTGACCTGGGCTGTAGCCAGTGCAAGCATTCACATCCCAGGTTTCCCAGTTGAAGGTGTTTCCCTCAACGAAGTCATGTGATTGTATCACAAGGAGACAACACGCTCATTTTGAAAGAGCATAGTGACTTACCCGCGTTGACAAGTGTTAGACGGAGATTTGGGCTTGCGTACGGAAGAGGTTTGGGCCACTTCATGTCTGTGTTAGCTCGGAAAATGCAGTCATGGTACATTCGAAACAGATGCTTGAGAACACCCCACCGGTGCGACGTCGCTTCGCCCGTGACCACGATGCGGTTCCCGAACTCAAGAAACTTCCGTGCAATTGCTTCCTTTGGCTGCAGCAAGACTGTGTCAAATCCATCTACGAGCATCACAATCTCCCCCGGGTCGCGCAACCTGGCGAAGTCGGCCATAGCCATCATTTTTGTCCCAAAGCCTCGCCATTTTTGCCCCCATCCGAACACCTGGAGATTGGCACCAAGCAGAGTGCTGCTGTAGACCAGCGCTGTGAAATAACCATTGCGATGAGTGGTGACGGTCAGAATGTGAAGCGGAGGCAGGGAAGCGGGATACTGATGTGTCGGCAAAGGTGCCGTATCCACTGTCGACGGCGCGGTTGGTACTTTGTCAGGAGGTGGGAACGACGCACAAGCAGAAGGTTCCATTTCAGCTACCACGTTAAAACCATAGCATGAACACGGATAATAAAAGCGAGAAAGAATCTGACACACGAACACGTGAAGCTAAGCACACTGGCAGGATGTGGGCGATGGAAGTCGAGATGTTATTCCAAGGCAACAGAAGCCTAGGGCGAGGTAATCCAGAAACGCACTGCCAAAGCTGCGAATCCCTGCTTAACACTTTCTCCAAAGCACCAAACCCTCGGGACATTAGACAACTGGACTTCATAGTTCTACAAGGTAGCTTTACACCCACCAGGACAACACCAGATTCCAAACACAACTAAAAATACAAAGCCTCCCCCCAACCAGCGAGCCATGAAATTTTCTCGATAGACAACCGTACGTTGAGTGACTAAACCTCGAGTACCAATTCTTTTCCTAGAGAAAAGGTTCACCGGGATGGGCTCAGTGGCTGGTTTAAGAGAAGAAACGGATTGTATGTTCATCTGCTGTCAGGGCGGAAACGTCGCACCGTCCGTTTCTACGCTGCGTGCCTCGAAGAAAAAACGTGAAAGTCAGGGGCGGTTTCAGATAAATGCACCGCCATTGACGCTTAAAACAGGCGGCTGTACCTTGCAATTAAGACACACATAGCGATATCAGCGTGCCTAGAGTCGAAATTTGATTTGCACACGAGAATCACAGTCCTGACAGCTGATTAGGTCCACAGGTGACCAGCTTCTAGATCATGTGGAGCTGCGCTGGCTAGCAGATGTCTTTCGGTAAGCTGTGCTACGAAGGCTTGCACGCGATTGTGTGTCGAAATATGCTATCCTCTTTGGAATAGCTGGTGTCGTTGCATTGTTGTGAATTCGTCCCTAAACCGTATCAAAAATATGTCACGTATGGTGCTCACGACGCGGGAGAATCATCTGTGAATTCTGGAATGCTGTTGAAGTCGGACAAAGGCATGATTGAAACACACCACGTCTCCTTGGGATTTGTACGTGTGCGACGGCAGTTGCTTCGAATTCTCTACACTTCAAAATGTGCATATATCAACCAGTGCAGCATCGCCTGTCAAAACCCTGTTTATGTCCCAGGTAACTCATGTCTGATACATATGCATTTCTCTCTCTAGCTAGGATTGTGGGACACGCCTGCCCACACATGTTGTCAAAAAAGCCGATGAAAATGAGTAGCTGCAGAAATTACCCCGTTGCAACTTTTTCATCCTGACAAAGATTTCTAAAAACACGCACCCTGCCACAGTTCCAACCCTGTGTCCGCTGCTGTGCTCGATGACTTGTGTCTTCCTTTCAAACGGTCGTGGTCTCGTGTGTTCGAGGGTGTCAAGCGAGGACTGGTCACATGTCAGTCGTTGCACGAGATCGCCAGCGCGGCATACAAAGCGTAATACATCTCTCTTCGGCAGCTTGTTTTGCGATCGCAAAAAACGGATAAAGGGGCAAAGGTGCCATGGGCGGCTGAACCACTAGATGGGATGCGCCAAGAGGACGCATTGACCTGTAGGTTTCCCTCTGTGACATGTCACACCTCTCATAGCCAAGGGCCCTTTATTTCATGGCTGATTCAACATAATGCGACACAGGTGCGAGGGAAAGACCATCGGTGGCAATCCCCTATCCGCCTTATGAAACCGACTGCAATAAGAGAACAAACGGTATGGCCGTTCGATGCAAACGACACAGGTAATTTCGATTGTGCGGTCTAAACAGCACGCCCTGAAAGCAAGCAGGAATAGGAATAAGCATGGGCGTTCTTTTACAGGCCTCGTTGATAATCAACGGGAACCGGGCTATGCCTTTCACTCCCAGTTCATTGCTGTCAGACAAATTGCAGACGAAACGTAAAACCGGTAGGTGGCGTGCCCTGGTTTACACTGGGCCGACAAAAGCAGCAAGGACGGGACTTCACAGACGAGGCAAGAAAACGGTTCTCTAGATTCGCTTCTACTGGCCGGCAAGCCGTTTCATGTTGTCGACCGCTTGAAGAAGCATCTTCAGCTCCTCCTGCAACTCGCCCTTCCTAACAGCGTTTTGTTCCCGTACATCTGCTGGCACCTTCTCTTCGTACGCTGGCATCGCCTCCTTCTTCTCATACCCCTGGATCTGCAAGGATACCCATTGGAAAAACACACGCACACCAAGTATACCTCACACTTGCTTCGCAAATGTTACACTGCGTGTGTACGGATTGCCCGCGCACATGCAAACACCTTGAAACGATCAAAAGCCGTTGTCACAAAGACATAGCAGGACACCTAAGAATTATTGTCACGTCATAGAAACTCAAAGAAACTCCACCCTGATCATACCAGAAACGATCATATAGTGTACGCGGTGACGGTGTAGCATCACCGAGCAAACATCCACGTGTCCGCAGTACGGTTGCACGCAGTTAAGTCCCCGGTATCCTCGACAGACGACACCGTGTGGTCCTCAGGGATGATTCTTTCTGTCTCCAATAAAACTCAAACGAACTGGTACCTCCTTTCCCTGTCCATCCCC
>AVCM01001262.1:0-14301 GCA_000447165.1 Hammondia hammondi
AAGAGGAGCGCGAAGGCGGGAAGGGGTTGATCCGCGGGGCTTCGGGCCTCCAGGGCTCGTTCGAAGCGGACAGCCATTCTCCACCACAAGCCTCTGGTGGCCGCAGAAGAAGTATGAACAGACAGCGGGGGGAGTCCCGGCGAAGCTGCAGCCGCGGAAGCCTGGATGAGGACGAGTCTGAGCGGTCGAACGCGGGGAAGATGGGGACGAACCGCGGGGAGACGGGTGGCGAGGACGAAGAATCTGGACAACTCCTCATGGTGTGTCGGGTCCTTAAACAGGGTCAAAGGCTGTGCAACATGTCCGCCAAATTCGTTCGCGGGGACCCCAACATTCGACCGTAAGAAAAAGAGACACACGTGAGAAAGGCCACGCGTTCTTGCAGTGCACACAGCTGGCTTTCAGTCACGAAGGTGGCAGAGCAGATGAACAGACAGAACTGAACAAAAGGATAGAAGATGACGAAGACAATCACGCTTCGTGTCTGTTCGATGTGTTTACGTATTCTGCAACCCCGGAACGCACCAGTCTACGGAGCCATCGCACCAACACTAGAGCACGAAGAGATGTATATGTATATATGCATGTATATGTATGGATTCACGTGTACGTACTGGTATCTGGAGAGCCGTGGTACGTTTTCTTCCTGTCTATTTCTGTTTGCATGATCTTTCGTGCAAGAATGTGGTCGCACCTCGGTCAGGCACTGTCATCTGCGAGTCTGCGCGTTGTTTTTCTTGTTCGGGACGCTCCTCTTTTCCATTTGTATTTTTTTACCAGGCCAGGCGTGCTGGACGTGAATCAGCGAGCGAACCTGGACCGTTTGCAGACGCACCTTCGAAGAGGTCGCCAGGGTGGCTCGGCTCTCCACAGCTCCGGCGAAGGCTCTCTGCGTTATTCCATTTGGCAGCTGGGGGCAGACACGCGGCAAGACAGTCGCCAGTACGATGAACTGTGCGATTATTTCATCAACAAGGAGAGAGTGGGCCTGCTCGAGAGCCCTAGCCAAGCGATATACATGGTTCCGCCGAACCCAAAATACATCAAGCCGCTGGATGTAAGTGGCGCGGCGTGTTGGGGTGCTAGGTTATGAAGGAATTGCTAGACAGAGTCGCTGAAGCTCATCGGATTTCCGCGAACAGTAGTTTCGTGTGTTTCGTTGCGTGGTCCACCAGTGCCGATGGGGGCGTACTTCAGCTGTCGGAGACGAGGGCCTGACTCTCTTAGAGGCAGCGGTCAAGTGACAGAAAAACAAGTGACAGATGCAGGCACTCCAAGTTTCGGAGCGTATAGGAGTGGCGCAGAGAGGCACGGAAATCGACAACAGGGACGCGTTTTTACTGACTGCTGCAGCAGCCGCGACGGGATTCGAAAACATGCCGATACACATCAAGAAAGAAGGTTTTCTCGAGTGTTCTGTGTCGTACTGTACGGAAAGCGGAGCGGAAGCGAGACCGGTTTTGTATAGGACGCAGAGGCGAGTGGGGATGTGCGCGATGGTCTTCACTGTTCCTGGAGTCATGGTTTTCTGTGTGTTTCTCCGCCTGTCGTGATTGTTTTCCTGCAGCTTCCCGATGCAAACTTCATGTACGCGTACGTGATTGCCAAGTGATTTTGGAAGCCAGAGAAGAGCGAAGAGGAGAGAAGGGCGGCGACTGCCGCAGACTTGGATGGCAACAGGGGTTAGAGCGGTAGACAGGGGAAGAGGTGGAGGAGAAAAATCGAACTGGAGACCAAGGAGAAAAGGCCACAGAAAACTGTGGCTTCCACACAAAGAAGATCACGGACAGGAGAACCGGGGATATATCTCATATGTTATTTGGGGCAGATAGGAGATGACAGTTGAGGGGGTACAGGTCTTGCCGCATCACAGCTTTTGATGCGTCTTTTTTAGTGCATGTCTTTTTCTGAGTTTCCGCGAGTGCCTCATCCTCCAAATGATGCTCAAGATTGCCTGTTCTGTCCCTCGCAGTCCTTTGCAGCGGCTTGCCGTCCAGTGCAGTTTAGTGCTGTCTCACTGTGGTACTTCTTTGTGGAGTTCCTGCTCCATTTCGTCGTCGGAGACACCCTTTCCAGAAGTCCAGATAGATCTCCGAGAGAGACTGGAGTTCTCGTATCTCTCACTCTCAGTCTGCTTGAATTCTTGCGTGCCTCTCACTGTGTAGTCATTTTCTTTTCGATATGTTCGTAGTGAAACCAAATTTTTCTGGGAAGTTCTCTGCAGTTCCTCGCAGCCGGTTTTGTACGCGCGACAAGTTGTGACAGAGCTTCGGGCGGTTCTTATCGAAGAGAAAAGAAACTACCGTTCCCTGCCCTTCTGAACGAGGGCGCAAGCTGCGTTTTGAAAAGCTACTTCCTCACCTAGACCTGTTATTCACAGGGAACAGAGCTGCGTGAAAGGGCGCGCATTCAGAGAACTCCGGTGGCTGTCACTTCCCAGACCTAAGTTTTTCGGCCAAAACGGTGTAGGCTCCACTCACCTAGATATGCATTCTCGTTTTGCCGGTCCAGCCTTTAGTATAGGGCGTTTGCGTTCAAAAGTTTTTCCCTGCTTTGGTGTCGGAACGACCGCATGGATGCTTAAGCACACAAGTTCCCAACCTGATGCCACTCCCACGACAATATGCCCAGCGAAAAAGTCGAAAAGTTTCAAACATGTCCGCTTCTGGTCTTACTGACGCCCAGCTGGGACATGCCTCAGCTGATGATTTCGTCGGATCAAGTACAGACAGTTCATCGAGAAAAAATGAACTTCTAAGCTCAGAGACAAGTAACCCGCGGCAATCTTGCAACACAACGCAAGTATTCGGCTTCCATGCCCAAGACTGGTAAGAACAGGCAGTAGCAAACTGTGCCTGGCTCCAGAAATGGTTGCGGTTCTTCGTCACTCTCAGCACGTTTTGTACGTTGGATGCTGGAGTATAAAATCGCTTGCCTCCAGCAACGGTGGAAGGTCCGCCTCGCTGTTCCTGACGCCGTTAGTGGCTTATCCCTCCCGCACGGACTTATCAGGGGAGCTGAAACAAATGCACAGACAAAAAAATCCGGGGATAACCGTCGTAAGCCGCACTGGAGACGGCAAACGCTAAACCCATTATTGAGGAAGAAATATTCTGTTGTCACTGGCCTCACTCGTTTTCAGTATAAGAAGACCCACGCAACGCAGTGCTCGACTGCAAGCATCACCTACCCGTTAACCGTGTTGACTTTCTTTTCAGGAGTGACCGGCTTTCAATGTCAAAAATAGCTGATTTGTTGGTCCTGACTAAGCCCGTCTCCTATAGCAGCGCCGCGCATGTCTTCGGAATGACGAATATGTGGATAAAGTCTTGTCCTCGATGGTCTGTAGTGCTGGCTGGCGCCACCACAGGCATCGTTTATGTGGTTGGCTGGAAATGTGTGGAATGTATCGAATGCTCAGCTGCCTATTTTGGACTATGAGCCATCAACTTGCTAGGTAAAACTTACAGCGGAATCCGGAAGACTAGTCACTTAAAAAAGCAAACCCAGTGAGCAAAACGTTTGGCTCTCTGAACCCCTGTGAACGATCTGTCTCACTGTGTACTGAACTAGATCTCTCGCCCCCCTACTAGACTGGCACACTGCATGCACGCGGACAACCGTCCCGTTGCCGTTGGGGCAGTGACGAAAAGTGCAGACGTCCGTCGTTGTGCGTGGATCAAAAGTTCTTTGCTTCCTTTTCGCGTTTCCACTAGTGTCACGGGTTTCAAGGAGGTGTAACATCTTAAAGCCAGAAGCATGAGGGGGTGAATGGGTCTGTTCGGTGCCCTCTATACGTAGTCCACTGTCGAGCAACACTCGGCACGGTTCTGTGAGTCTCAGGAAAACGCGTGCTTGTCAACTTTGAGGAGCCCGGCGACGACACAACGATTTCCATTTTGATTCCTGTTTTCTTCCCAGTTAAGGATTCCTCGTCTCCAGTGTGTTTGTCCGTCTATTGCCCCAGCCCATGTAGTTCTGGCGGGCTTCTTTGTCTATGCACGTGCGGCTGGACTGTGACCACCGAAGACACACGGACGCTCCTATAGTTCGAAAATAACTACAACCTCCCCATGCACACCACACAAATACTGTCGGCCGTTCCGCCAACAGGTTGTCTGTCTCTTCTGCTCAATACCCTTGTTGGTTTCCATTTCTACCACTCTACTCACTGGTGACGCCGCAGCGTATTTCGAGGTTCCTTGGCGAGTGTTCCGCGAAACAGTTTCTACAGCGATGTTCCTCCCAGTGCAGGGAATCGTTCGCACAGGACGAACTTCGCCTTCTACCTGAAAGAAGTGGAGTCGGGAGTGTTTGTTGGTTTCCGTTTGACGGAGATCCTCTGTCTGGACTTGACGGTTCAGTGGCGTCGCTTTCCTTGGCAGCGTCCGGACGTGGAGCTGAAAAATCGCCGCTGGATGCGCGGGTATTTCGAGGGAGACACGGCGGTTAGTTTTGTCGTGAGGGACAGAACTGTCGACGACCTTGCCCCCTTCAGTTTGCTGGTCGCTGCAGCATCTTTTCTCCGTAAACGAAAATGGCGGATTACCGACCCTGCCTTCACCAAGCGGTCAATCTTCACGCGGGTCGTCTCGTGTCCAGCTATTCGTCCTTTCTCGACTGCTGCAGCGTAAGCCTTCCTTACCAGTGTGTGTCACGAGTTGCTCGAGGCTTTGTTTTCGTCGCAAAAGGCTGAAAATACGGCGGTGGCACCCTTGCCAGAGAACGGGAAACCTTCGACAGATGGAAACGGCGAGAGTCCCTCACTGTTCCTCCAGGAAACTTGACGGAGTGGAGGAAGGTTTCCATCCCATTACTTGAGGCTGAAGAAATAGAGACTTGCTTTCCTTAAACCCTAGATGAAAAATACTGAACACCGAGTGTGGTCCTAGAATCTCACTGCAGGTAGGTGAGTCTGCAGCATTTCAAAAGTCTTTTCCTAGAGCTAACGGGGTTTCTAATTTCCCAGCCTCCGTAGTGAAATCATTCGGTGTCTTCGTTCCACTTGGAAAAGCGTCATCAATCAGGAAACGTAGTTCTCCTGAGAGCGCAACAGACACCCCCCTTCCTTCAGATATCTGATTTGCCTCTTGCCCTGTAACTGCGTTGCGTCGTTACAGGTGAATGAAGAGGGGAACTTATGTGGCATGTCCGTCGACAACTTCCTTCTCAAGCTTCAGGTGTTTGCCATTGTAAGTCTCCGCTGCTCTTCTGCCTCGGGCGTTCCCACCCTTTTTCCACCGTCTGTACTGTTGGCGAAGTCTTTTTTCGTGCAGTCTGCCGGACACGCTGCTTCCCTTCAGCCGGTTACACTAACTATTAGCAGCAAAGATGCGGAGGAATACAGAATCGAGCTAGGGTGTGGTGGCAATGCGGCAGAAGTATCATGCCAGAGCTGAGGAGAGATGAAGACTTCTGCTTTTCCGTTTGTCTCGGCCGCTGTCTCACAGCGCAGAAACGCTTTCGTGAACACTTGAGTGCCAATCGAAGTCCATATCACGTATTTTTACCGCCACCATAGGGCTGCGAAGAGTGCGGACGGAACGAGCAAGTGACAGTGGTATCATCGCGAAGGGTAGCGGCAAGCAATTTTAGGAAGCGAAACCGTTTCCGAAGCGGTGGTGGTTTAAGCGCACTCTGATGCTCAGCTCTGAGGTATAGATCTGAAAAACGCTGTTGATATGTGTGTTTCGCTGCTTCTCCTTTGTTTGTGCTTCCGCTCAAGATTCACTCCAGCCGATCGCTGCTGACGCTGGCGGCAGACTGCGCGGTAAACGCCACTCTGCATGACACCGAGCGTCTTTGCTCTTTACTGACAGAGTCGAAGAAGAAGCTACGCCAGCGCATTGCGGAGCTGAAAAGCGCAGATATTGGTAGCGAAACGAGCGACAGTGGTAGCGGCGGACTTGCCGCGGGCGACACACAGCGACAACGCCGCGAGCATATGCGCAGCACAGACGACGAGACAGAGAAGACTACAGGATACGGTGACACTGATGAGACTGGTTCTGTCGAGGAATCACGTGCGGCTGCAGCCTGTCCTTCTTTTAAGAGTGGGAAAGAATCTCAAATTTTTGCTTTCGACGACTTGCTTGGCAGTTTTTTTCACCAACGGGGTCAAAACGATTCACCGGCGAAACAGTCACTCAATATGACACATATAGGGAAAGTCGCCGTACCCGAAGAGCAGAGATTGGAGGTGGACTTAAAGTAGCTTCAGTTTGAACGAGAAGTTCTTTCTCGGCCTGAAGACCCGATTGGTGGCAGAAACGCGACCAACTTTTTCTCTCACAGTTGTCTAAATGAAGGAATGAGTTGTTCATCACTGCCAGTCGCGGCGCTGTTCTGCTGTTCACTTCCGGGGAAATTCTTTCTTCGTACGGCGGCAATACGATTCTGCATCGAGAAATACTCGACTGCACTCGCTATCCTGCATAGGCGGCGGACTGATTCGGTAAAGTAACTGCATCATCTTTGCAAACGTCATGCGGACAACGAAGGACGGTGCTGGGGGTGGTTGCGGGGTTTTTCGTCACTGCTAAGAACCGACCTGATACACATTTCTGTGGAGCGACGGCCTGACGGATACGACGGGATGATACAGATAACCGCAGGCGAGAATTGTCTGCGATGAAGAAACATGAGTAGTGTGATGTCAATCTTCACATCTTGCAAACAGCAGACATTACTTCGAGGGGCAGTTCGGCCACGAAAAACGAGGAAAGCATCAGTTTCGAAGAAGATATCAGGGTTTTTCACATTTTAGCAAAAAAGCGATCAAGTAACAAAAGACGAATACAAAACATGAGATGTTTTCCTCATCGCTGGAAATAGGCAGGAGAGGGAAACGACTCCCCGAAGCTTGCAGGAGAATGGGTTGCAAGCCCCTAGTTCCGCATTTTACTTTTCTCTCTGTGCAGGTGAATTGAGAGACGCATTATATTTTCGAGAAGGCTCTCGAAGTTTGCACTTTGTCGACATCCATCACCAGACACAAATCACAGACGATCATCACTTACTGCGCATCTGCAGCAGCCGCAGAAACAGTGGGCGAGCGCCCCGGTTTTTGTTCAGGTCAGTCTTTCCGCGTCAGGATGTTCGCTAGATTGAGTGAAACTGAGCGTCAAAGATTTGCTGCTGTGGCTCCGACACCCCTCCCCCCCACCGAAAGCCATTAAAAAGCAACAAAGTCCGTTAACCACGGTATAGGTGAGACCCTTATCCTGGAGCATTCTAATCCCTGTTACGCTCCTCCGCATCAGCCGCTGTGTTAAAGAAAGATATGCTTCATGTACCACTGCAAGTCTATTCACTGGAACTGCTGCGATCATGGGTCGCGCACAAGTCCCGGTTCAAGTCCACTGGTGGCAATTTGCTGCTGCAGAGTTGAGTAGTCATAGGTTGTGGGCATCTCATTGGCCCCTGGCATAGAGGTAGAAAAAGTAGAGAGAGGTACGCCCATAACAGCGGACTCGCTAAAGCCTCCCGTCTGCTGCCTGCCTAAGACGCTAGCGCTCCGCTGCATGCTGGGCATTTCTTCAACGCGGAACTCCCCGGTCAGGCATCGGCCGCTTCCAAATGCAGCGGTTCCCATGGTAGCTTGGTGGGTGTAGGGGCCCGAGGTTTCCGATTTATTTCCGACCCCATCGAAAGGAAGCATGTTCTCATTCAAGTTGCGGGAGTGAAGATCAGGGGACCATTTTTCCAGCAGTGGTTCAAACTGGAAGGCCCAGCTCACTGTAACCATGAGGGCGGCCACCAAGAGAAGAGTGAAAAATGCCCCGTATCCGGTGTATACCATGAAAAGTTCTGAGGAAAAAGACAAGGTTGCACCGGTACAGCCAAAGGGTTTCCTCCTGATGCTAAACCGAAACACCATACCGAGTTTCCTCTAGCTGGACGCAGCTGCTCTGGTACTCATGATGCAGATGTTCTTTTGCGTGCACGCAAAGAGGGTCCAATCTTGACCGTTTTACCAATTGGGTGTGGCCCTAGAAAACCTCCTTTCTATCGTGGACCAACCTTGTAGCTGGCACTCAATACATAAAGGGAGATATGATTCTGTATGGGAGATGCAACTTACCGCGTCACCACCTCGACCTATGTTTGTTGCTTCTGCTGTGCGCTCACCTGCGAGACCCGCAGTTGTGTAAAGACCCAGCATGCTCCACGCATACTCCTCGTAGGTGCCTTGGTCATGGTAGCTTTCCATCAGAAAAAAGCCAACACCGTAGGTGACGAGGGCAAAGGCATGCAAGGTGCTGGAGAAATGGTAGAGGCCCCAGTCGGACTGAGTTCTCTGGTACTTGGCCCACCACTGAACACTGGAGAAGAAATACGCGTGGATGTACTGCGTCACCCGGAGGCACCCCGAGACGACATCCAATGTCGCCGCACAAGAAATCGTCTTCGAACCCGATCGGAAGCCGCGAGTCCACCTGGGAACATGAGCAAACGCAAAGGCTGAGGTCTTGCTAGGCCGACACAGATAGACAGGACCACTCAAACACAATACAGACGCCAAAGTCTCCTCTACTAAGAACTGCCACTACCAAAAAAATAGTCCTTCTATCAAAGAGAACGATGTGACCGGCACATGACAAGTGTGGAGCTACATCAGCAGAAATTTCATCGTCTGCTAAAATCACACTTACTTGCTGGAGTCCGCGACGAAGAGTTGGAAGAGTGCAATGGCGAATGTGCCTATGAGGTACCCGATCATCAGTATTGCCGTGATAAGGTGAAAGGCGTCGGACATACGTACGGATTCAGGTCCAGCGAACTCATCGAAAACAAACAGACCCCCTCCGCCGAAGCCGACGTAGAAGAGGCACATGAGCAGAAGGCAAGCCGCCTGAAGACACGATCCGGTTCGGAGCAGAGCGGATGTGAAAAAATAAATGAAGGGGCTGTGATTCTCGCCTCGCGGAGTCTCGTCAAAGGTGGCCGGGGGACGCAGATTTTCATTGATGGAGTGGGTCAGCTGTTTCGTCAGCTGCTCTCCGAAGTCAAAAGAACCACTTGTTTGCGATCCCATACTGTTCTGCCATGTAGGGGCTCTGTTGTAGCCCTCCACGCTGGCCGAAGAGACAAACGCCTGCTGGACCGGCAGAGTTTCGTCCCCTTCGATGCCTAGAGAATACATTTTGTGGCGAGAGAACTGGAATGAAATCAGTGTTGGAACAGAAAGCTGTGGCAAAAAGTGAGGACACCCCGAAGCTGAGTCTTCTTAAGGGTACTGGAGTTCTGAGCTCCCGGAACAAATGTCGAGAGCCGAGAAGAGAGGACAAAAAGGGTTCCTGCGAGCAGACAGAAGCGCAAACACGGAAACCTGGAATCATGTGTGAGGAGAATAGACGGCGGGCTCGTTTGCGGTGCCACGGCATCCAAACACGAAATGTGCGTTCTTCTCAAAAACTCTTGGAGTTGGTGTGTGTGGAAGAGTAATAACATTCACAGTTAGGACAGAAGGCGCAGAAGACCCGCTCAGTCAACATGTAAGGGTAAGGCTAGCGGAAGGCATGGAAGCGATTTTCTCTATGGCAGGATTGTTCCAGAACCACACTGGAAACAGCTCAGGGGAGACAACCAACATCCGAGAGCTACGAGAACATTATCTAACCGAATACCAAAGGCGCCAGCGAAAACCTCAGAAAGAAGGCCTGGCTCTCAGGCAGTGTGAACAACCAAAGAACTGAACAGCTGCGGCAGGCTTTGAGTTCTTTTCCGTCTGAGATCTCTTGAGACGTGTGTCGCCAAAGGCATCAGAGCCAGCAGGCACACACACTTGGAGGCCACAGGCGTGCAGACATGTGGCTATCAGCCTTCCCGACACCTTATTATACATCCCACGAGTACGTAGACACTTTTCTTCGAGGGAGAGCACTCCTGGTATCGGTTTGGCTAGTCTGTATCGGAGTTTGGGTGGACCCTTCGGCGGTTTTCCCCTTTGTCATGACAGAGCGCATACTAGACAAAGCCACATAATGGCACAACTTCCTCTTTTCACTTCCCCATGTTCCAATATTTGTCAGCGGCCACTTTTAACAGGACAGTGTCCTATCAATCGACACGTAGTCGCAGTGAATCCACGAGAATCCGGGATCACAGTGCACATACCGAAAAGTAAAACGCGACCTTGCAACTTGATTTGACGAGGTTGCAGCTCCACAAAAAAAGGTTTCTTTCTCTATCCTTCTCCCGAGAGAGTGCTTGAAAAGCCCTGTAACAAACGGCCTGTAAAGACATCAAAGAATCCTGCTGGGTCTTGCTCGACGAACGAAGCACCGTCCGGTCGTGGTGCTGTGTAGCACGGATGCGGCTTACCAAACAACTCCGGCTAGAAAACCGCCCATTTGAACGCATGCCTCACGTGTATGAGTCCAGAATACCACCGGAAGTGCAGCAACAAAGTAACACAGCGAAGAAAGCGGAAAGGAAGAGAATCCCTTTTGCTGCTCACCGTGAAAGCGTAGCGCGTCAATGGCGTCGAGCTTACTTCGAGCAGACAGCGTGCCGCAAAGACTTGAAGGTTTGAGAGAGCCAAACGGTACCCCCGACGAACAAACTGAGAAACGCATCTTTTTCTGCGTTTTAAAGTCCTTCATGGTCCAGGCACATGCCAACTTTTCTTCCAGAAATTTCCAGTTCTTGCAACCACAGGCACGTGGTCGCAGAGAAGCGAGGCGTCGGGCAAGCGATTGCTAGGACTACATCATCGAACCTCGTCCTCGAGACCCGCGGTTCCGCAGCTGCATGTGTGCGGCGGGACAGTCCTCTCCTGAGCTCTGTGTCAAATTTTCCGAACTGTGTATAGTTTTCCGACCAGTCAAGTGGTAGAAAGGATACGCGACTTCCCGTTGACGGGCGACGGTGTCGAAAGACACTGCACGTGCTTGCGAGTGTGGCATGTGCGCGCGACAGCAAGTGTAAGTTTTAAGGCGAAGTGGACACGCTGCCTGGCCGTCCGGCACTGCAACTCGGAGTAAGTGAAAAACGTCGCTACATTTAATAACCGCATGCCCATCCTAAGTTAACATAGAAGCGGCGTCTAGTTTTTTCCCCCCATAGAGTGTGATTTCGCGCCGAACAGAGATGCATACAGTATATTTTGGGGAACAACTGATTCGAGGGCGAAAGACAGTCTTCCAGGATTTCGACGGGTTTGCTTGGGACCCCTACTACACTTAAAAACCGTATCCACCAACTCAATTACTATAGAGACAACAAGGATTAGAGTTGGCAACTCGCGGGTGGCATGTTACAAGACAGACAGAAGCGCAGATGCGGATGCAGAGTGCGCGCAGCAGGTCATAAGATTTTCGACGCACTACAAAAACAATTTTGGACTACTCGTTCAGATCTTGATGTTCTTCCTCTACCGGATCCAAGTTCTATTGACATTCAACTCGGTAAATCCGAACCGCTGAACTGACCGAAAGCAGCGGCTAAGCCGCCTCTGGAAGAAGAGGGCAACGCGGCATTAACGTTTTTTTCCTGCGCTTAGCACTCCCACGGGGCCACTCCGCCAGGCCTCCAGTGTCTTCCGCTCTGGAGATGTCAGTGTTTTCCGGCATTGCTAACTTATGAGATAATGCACACAAATGCATCCCTCCTCCAGGATGCGACTCAAGAACTACCCTATAGCTGCTACGCCATGCAAAAACACATTGTTTGTAGCAGTCACACAGGGCGTCCTGCTAATCGGTGCACTACCAAGTTTAATGTGCGATCTTGCTAAGAACAGTCACTGTGCCCGTGTCCGCTCTAAGCGTTTCCTCTGAAATCCTGGCCACGGTACAATGCCAACGTACACAGGTACTAGCCACAGGGGTAGAACCTTCTTACCAGTGACGCTTTTTCAGACCCCCACTTGAAGAAGTGCCGGAATTTAACGACTCCGTTTCGCCAATCAATTCACGAGAGCGCTTTCTGCGTGAATGCGTCGTCGTTTCTCTCGCCACTCAATCGTTGTGCCAGAATTCCCGTGACAACCTAGTAAGTGGATCTCTTCAGTGCTTCGGGCAACAAAGAGCTGATGCACGCTGTTGTAGGCGAGTCCCCTGCGCTTGGATGCCGCATCGCAGGTAGACCTTTCGTTTTCTCCGAGCGAATAATTTAGACGGGCATTTATCTTCATTTGTGAAGAAGCGGTGTGCTCACAAGCAATCGCTTCCGCCGTACGGGTCCAGTCCGAAGAACGACGTGTACAAGATGCCTCTCTGCACTGACTGCAATTCCGAATGGGTGAAAAATCAAACGGAGGAACATATTCCCAGAGATGGACAACTGGAGGCCTTCAGAGAATCAATCAGATGAATATGCATTGACTTCGAAAAGGCTATACGCTCCTAGGAAAGTACGTACGATTCGGAATCGGAATGCCTGACCATAGAAAGTCTACCATACCCAAGTCACGTAATTTGCTACGGGCCATTAACTATAGTTCAAGTGAAATCCGCGTACATTGCTTTTTCGTCTTTTGGGCTTCCGGCTAGATCTCAGATACAAGTTTCGCGCACTGTGGAAATCGCGTTACGACCAGGCTTACCCCTTACTGCGGTTAGTTGTAGTGGAAGTCGAAAGGCATCCCTCCGCATCTAGCTATGCAGACACTTGCGCACGAGGGAGTTCTTGTCTGGGTCCCCCCTCCCCTACCTCACCAGAGGAAATCTGACGCCTGGTGGAAGAAAAATGATGCCTTTCGAACTTGGCCTAGACTCCGAAGCTGATGCTACGTCGGCCTGGACATGGAGATTTCATTGACTTTTACGCACGTGTGGTTCATGACCCGTGACTCCACAGCGTGCAAGCCATCTGCATTGTGACTTCCTTGTCACTCTGATTTAGCAGGAAGCAACGTTTTTTTGGAGATTCGTAAAGTGTGCAAAACCTGCCGCAAGGACTCATCAAGTGATGCCTTCTTTCCTGGCACGCCTATTTGTCTTGGGGGGTGGTGTGCCGCATGTGCATGCGTTCGGCCGGGCCTGAACAGAACCGGCGAAACACTCCGTTATTGTCTCAGCTGCTTGTCTTTTATATCCTCTTGAGAAAAGCGACTTCCTACACACTCTGTTCAGCCTTTAAAAAGGTATGTGCGTTCTAAATTTTCAGCTGTTCGGAGTCGGGCCTCCCCGGTCGCCTACCGTCGGCCTCCGCTCCGACAGAAAGAACAACACTTCCAGGGGGTTCAACGGCAAACGCGCTTACGTCTGTGTGTTTCGTGTTTCATGTATAACGCGCGCCCACGAGACTTTTTCCAGTGAATGGTCAGGCGTCCGTAACTGACGGAATGCACAAGACAGCACGCGCATGCGATGAATGTGTTCATCTCGCCCGTCGACCCGGTGTCGCGTTGATCTTGTCACTTTCACGAATTGGCTTTCCCTTGTTTTCTCTTCGACCAAACCCCGTTGTATTTTCCCGCCCTCTTTCGCTGTCTCGCGGACTTGGTGCGAACTTCGCTCTAGTACTCCCCGGTGTGCCGCCGTCGTGAGGTCTGTCTCCATTCTGTCGCTTTCTCTTTCCCCCTTTTCGTCATCGTTTCTGTCATTACCAAGCGATCCTGCCGTGTCACGAGCTGGCTTCGCTCTCCCTTGTTCCCCACATTTTTCTGTGTAAGTGTGAGTCACCCGCGGCGCACACAGCAGTAAACCAAGGGCAGCTTTCCAAAACGTTTCGGGGCAAAATGGCACAGGAAAAGACGAGCTGTTTATATCGCATGCACGAGGAGATTCGCCTCACCCGAACGGCTGCAGCCATCACGGAGTATCCGAAGCAACTTCTCCGTCTTGTGGAGGAGGAGATTTCAATGCACTACAGACACGCGCACGAGTGCCGCAGACGCATTGCCGCGTAAGAGCCACCTTTTTTGTATTTACAGCACTCATACGGATCTCGGTTATTTTCATCGCATTAGTGGAGTCATCTTTAGTGTCCTAGGTTGTGTGCTGTCTCTGTTTATTCGATTTGAGCTCCACCTCCTGTTAGGCTCGCATCGCTCAAGAGTACAGTGCTTTATCCGAGCCAGAAATGTGGGTATGATCTTCCACGAAGCATGGCGTGTCTACGATCTGAGACCGAGGGGACTTCTGCGACAACTTTGTCCCTTTCTTTAATTCCGTGCTCACTAAGTAGAGTACGGACCATTCCTTGTTCCGAAGGGCTCAGTGTTCTCTTCTCGACCGTGTTGGACCGTCGTTGCAGTGCACTTCCTGACAGTGGAAATTTCAAAGGTACACCAACCTCCTTCACCTCTTTGTTGCAAGCAAGTGGCGGGATTCGCATGCGTTGACCTTCCTT
>AVCM01001263.1:0-12451 GCA_000447165.1 Hammondia hammondi
GGGGGGGGGGGGGGTGGCAAAACCACAGGTCGTGAGTGAGACGGGAGGAGGCATGAAATCTTGGTCACAGAATCAGGTGCTACGAAGCTTATTGACACTGTGTTCGCCACCGAATCAACATTTGTACGGCAATCTTGCTCACCCAGATCAGACCCGCTGTTCATTGTTGCATAGTCGATGGTAGCTGGTGTTCGAAGGTCACCCCTGGAGGTTTTCTGGACGCATAGCTGATAGAGTACGGTAGTTAACTGAGCGACGGACTGTCAGCCGCTGCATTTGCGCAGGCGAATTTCCGGGTCCATTCAGACCTATGTTCAGTTGAGTCTTTGTCCGTAACTACAATGTAACAGGAAGCATTTGGCGCCTCGATGGCGCAGCGACAGAATCAAGAAAGCACCTTGACGGATGAAACACCTATGTAGAGCATGCCCGACAGACCGTCCTTCTCCACTGCACCATTATAGTATCATTTTTTCAAGAGAGTGACCAATTTCAGGTGCCACCAGTGGCAGTTGTGAAGTGCAGGGGGACCCGGCGCCAAAGGGAATAACAATGAGGACTACACTAATCTCCTTGCCCACTCCTGAAAAGCTGGCATCACCTGTGCCACAGTGGCGCTACAAAACGGCCCCACGACGAACAAGTTATGTCGACACTGGATTGCTCCTAGCCATTGTTTGCTTCATTCAAAAAACAGGACTCGCATTATGAATAATGCCGGCGTCGCTCCCAGACCACTATGTGCACAAAAACCTCAAAGAGTAGCGACACAAGGATGGTCGGTCGTGACTTAAGGGACGAAGAGTTAAATTTCGATCTATATGGAAGATGTTGTCTGAGATCAGAATCGGACAATTACGTCAGAAAAGAACCCGCCATAGAGGAGGTGAGCAACCGCGCACAAGCAGTCCACGGATCGCAGAACAGGTGTGTGTCTTTTGGCCACACGCGAGACATCTGTCCCACGCGGGTTGCGAAAAAGCTTGGCAGATTAAATGAGCAGCAGGAAATGGGAATACCGGGGGAACAAAAGGGATCACGAAATGCAAGTCTCGCTACAGTGGCGTTCCGAGATCTGCAGAATGCGGGTTCTACCTTTTTGTAAACAGCCTTGCACAGAAAGACAACAAGTCAGAAGCACACGCTGAGCAAAGGAAATGCGTTCTACAGTCATTATTGCTTTCACGCACAACATATGTATTTGAACAAATTCCTGTGTCTCTTCCGTCTCGCCTGAGATTCTTCTGCGCCTATAGGTCACCGCTCAGGAGAATCGCATGCGATAATCCAGCTGGCACGTTTTGGCCCAGCGGAGACAGGGTGGGGAACGCATATGCTCAGCTGGGTTTTGTTACCCCGCTCTCAGTGCGTTAGAGAGTTAGCGGGCGTGGGCATCAAGTGTTTTACGGTGTGAAGCATGAAGTGTCCCTAGAACATTCTAGGACTGTCGTCATCGTGTCTGCCGTGTCTGAGCCTTTACCGCCGTGTGTCCCATAAAACGTGAGAATGATAGATTTACCTGCACGAGTTCACCTGAGTATACATAACATCCATCTCGAAGTATTCGCGCCTAGTGATTCATGGTCTGATCTCGACAGATCTCGACCACCTGTAGACCGTGGAGAGGAGATGGAGGAACCGTTGTTCTGCTGGTTCCTGCAACGATATCTAAGGCGCCGAATGACAGGGGAGCCACCAGTTATGGAATCCTTCGCTCCTGTGCATATGTCATAAGCATAGTAGGCATCTTGCCTTCACCATGGTGCTCAATGTCACCCTTCTCGTTTAGTCTGTGCATCGCCCTGAAATGCGGTTTCAGCTCGGCTGCTATCACATCCTGTCACCAGAAATCGTGAGTACGTGTTCCATCAGAAGTGCATTCTATGTAAAAAGATGTACTCCCAAGTTTTGAGAGAAGTCCCCACCTCTCAATTGAGATCTGGGCTTGTTGCAGGCAGTTTACTTCGTGGAACACAACCCAGACGAGCACGAAGCACGCGTGCTTGAAGCCAAGCGAAACGAACGCAAAAACCAGTATATTATCCTAAGGGAGCACCCAGACGTGATCAGCAATTTTGAAAAAAAAAGAGATCGAGCGCTGGACAAGACGATCCACCGGGAGTGGTTCTTGGCAGACCCTGAACTGAAGCAACATTTTTCCTGATATGTCGCAGCAGGGTGTTCGTTCGCCAGACATCTTCAGGGGGCCGGCGCTGCGACCCGTGCAAACACAGTAGGCATGATAGAATGTCTTTTACTGCCTGTGGGACACTGGTACGACAAACCTGAAACGTGTCCTCCAACCGATAGCCCAGGAACGGTAACAAGGCAAGGGATCTTACTTTCCTTTCTGGGTCACCACGTTCAAACTCTGACATGCTATATGGAAGCCGACCGAACCAGAGAACAAAAAGGGTGATCCCCAATGCCCACGAATCTCGACTGTGTGTGGAGATGACTTTCCCTGCTGGATGACGGACCATGGAGATGGCAGTGTCCGGGTCGAGGTAGAGCGGATCCTCTGGAACAACAAATTCTTCCGGTTTCCCTGTGTACCTTCCTGCGCGGCGAGTATTACGCAGGTATATGTGACCCTTGAAGTCTAACATAAAACTGTCGAGAGACAAATTTCGATGGATACAACCACTTCCATGGAACTTCGTGACGAGGTTCAAACACTGCTCCGTCAACACCAGCTTGGCGGATATGCCCAAAGGATGAAAAGCAAGTTCTTCCAGTGTACAAGCCATACGCGGATAGATTACGAAGAACCTTGTCGAAATCAGAGATGGGCTGACGCGTAGCATCTCAGCAGAGATACTTGTGACATATCCCCAGCAGAGAGGGACCAGCAACCCCTGTTTAGCCAAAAGCGAAAGCGGGTCATCGTTGGCAGTCAGCCTTCGGATGTTGAACTCACGCTTTAGTCTTCTACCCAGTTCCCTGTCTATAAGCACCTTTGCACGGTCAGCGTAGTTGGGATCGTTGAACGCCTTATCTAAGTCAAGCACGTTGCTGCTTATCAAGAAGACCTTAGCAGCATACGGATATTCACATGTGCCTACAGGGCCCAGCTCAAAGTACACGGACTTTTCCCCCAGTCCCAGAACTTCCCCTCTTTGTAGCCACCACCGTGACGGCCGGAGAGAACCGGGAATCCAGGGATGACACTCAAAAACGAACTGACGAGGGAGCTGAAACTGGAGCGAAACGATCACTTGCCTGCTTGTGGACGACATAGTGAAGACACCGGCATCTGCCTCTGTTGCAACGTCTGCAAGTTCATCCCATCCCTCCTGCTCATCGAACTGAATTGAGAGAATATCGGACACCGATCCTCCATGTGAACGTTCTGCCGGCTCATCCGGATCCACATCTTGTCGTCGTTTCTCGTCTTCTTCTTTTAATCTTCTGCGACTGCCACGTGTCGACCAGAGAGGCAAATTTGACAGACATCGCCCCGATCCAACGGTCCCTCGAAACAAGCGCCTCAGCCATGACTGGGCCATTCTTGAGTGTAGCGATGCAGCAGACACAGTGTGCTTTGATCGGAATAAACGACTATCTCTTGAGAGAAATGGCCTAGGCACAAGCTCCCGAGTTGCTACCGGCGCCTGCTACGAAGACGGCGTAGACCCGATGCTGCACTGCGTGTGGCTGACCGGGTCGATTGTCAACCCTTTATGCTGTTCCTTCATGAAACGGTGAAACCTCTAGTTAAATTTTTTTTCAAGGTGCCGAGAAAACAGAGCAGAGCTTACCACTGGCAAGCCCGGCATGGAGAAAAAACTCACTTTTCGGAACGGCGTGACCAGAAGACAACACTGCAAATACCGGCACCGTACCACGCTGACCTGTTTTTGGCTGTCCTCAAACGAAGAAACTGTAGCGTCGGAAAAGATGCTGGTAGGCAGACAGCAGCTATGTAACGTTATCAGGAGTTGCAAATGCCAGATATTTACATAAAACATACATTCAACGGTAAAGTCAAGGACGCGGACCTGCGAGGAAATGAATACCCAGTACTGTTTTGACAGCGTCAGTGTCTCAGCCAATCTTTATCTACGCCGTGTTCATACTAACATAGATTTGCAGCATATCTCCACATCATAATGCTTGTTCGAGCATTACTCTTATTTAATTCGCCCTTGCTTCTTTGCTTCTTGTTGCGGGACGCTTTTTTTTTCCAACAGACTTATAAAACTTGTCATGTTCAACAGTGTCCTTTTGCCCGGTAGACACTTGCAACTGGCTTGGCTGGTTGCTGATGCAGTGGGAATGCCGGGGTGGCGGCTCGTTGTTTGTCATTTGTGGCTTGCTGCATCTAAAAAAAAGTACGCTTGCAAGAGATGCGTTACATCCCAGTCGAAAAGCCGTTCGACTAAGGCGGGTGGACCTGGCTCGCTTTTCTGTGTCGTCACAGGTGAATCACTTCGTAGTGCTCTGCAGATAGCAGATGGTAGTTTTTCTGCATAGCGTGTGTGAGTTCGTCAGATCTGTGCCATTGTTTTAAGGGTGGACTTCTGACCAGCGCGGCGTCCGGCGGCCTGAGGCCGGCAATCACACATACGCTACAGGACGTCAATCCAGAGCGCGAACATCCAAAGAGGCTACTACCGAAGCGCCGAGACATTCTTCAAAGGCACGAAAAAGTACTTACTTGAACACATATACCACGCCTTTTATTCGTTCGCCCCCAGGTCTGCTCATTCTTTGAGAAAATCTACTCACTCTCAACAATCACAACAACATATCATATTTGCTCTGCGCGTTGCTGAGTGTGCACGAAACTGCACTTGTGAGTAGATGGCGCGTTCACATAATTGCTTCGTGATGACGATGCATGTATAGCATTCCACATTTGCAGCAGCGTTGATTTGCCAGGTTATTTCACGGACCACAGTTTTGCCATGCTTCAGAAACTAGGTAGAGGAAGACTTCCAGCCTCTGCAGTTTTAAGCAATTGGATGTTAGGTAATCGAGCAACAGCCACATACATGACAAGTGCCGCGGGGTGTACGATCCGTAAATGGCATGCTCACCGCCAAGGATTACTACTCTGTCACCTCGTGTTACCAGCAAACGAGCCGCTGGATCTTGGGATACCGGCCGCCAGAACAATGTAGGCGGAGGAATGCAAAATTGGATATGATTCATTTATTGCGTGCACACTTTTCATGAGGTCAAAGACACCATGGGGGTTAGTTTTGTAGAATACGAAAGGTGGTACTGCTACCCAGTACTGTTAGTGCTCCCTTATACTGGATGATTTACATGTGAATCTCTAGTGGCAACGCTGAGTGGACTGGATTTCTCGCCACCGCCCGTTCTTCGCTTCGTATGATGCAATTCAGGCGAATTGGCAGGTGACGCTCATCTGAAGTTGGTCTGACGGGGCTGCCACGTGTCCTTTCTCCGTTTTGGAATATTTGCAACGCCGATAAAATAACAACTTTCCTGCATTGGGCTGAAGATTGTGAATGACGCTTCTTCTAGTCCAGCAGCATAATTATGCTTCAAGTGATGAACTGCTGACCATTTCAGAATCGTGACCTCCAAGGACGAGCAGCCGGTAGGCGGCAGAAAAGCGTACAGGCAGAGGACAGGGCTTTACGGTGTTTCCATATTCAAACAATGATGCAAGGCAGCACAACGAACACAGAAAGTCCTACGAAACTCGGAAAATTGACTGAACCCCAGAAGGACTAGAAATCACCAGGGATATCTGTGACTCTGTCTCCCCCACATTCCGTTGCCACCTACTCGTGCCAATTAGCCTGCGGAGGACTTCTGGCCTACTCGTCCGCAACATTGACATGTCCGACTCGAGAGGCGTTTGACCACATGTACTCCGGTAAGCGTACATATTTATTTTGATTGCACGCTTTTCGTCAATCCGTGGAAGAAACTGGGAGCGACCTCAGTTCATAGGGAACGTGTGCTTCGAGTGTCAGTATTCAGACCTTGACGGGCCCAGGAGCAGACCGTTTTCTCTGCATGCGATTTAATGTACTGCGGGGGGGGGGGGTTGGCAAGCTAGCTTCAGCCACTCGGCTGGTGTCCATTCCAGTCGACATCTAAGACTACAGCCAGGTCCTGACTTTTCTTTAATACTCCTAATTTTGGTTTCACTATCAATGTAGCCGGCGGACGTATTTAGGAACTACGATCGTCATGGAAAACTGCATGGTTCAGCACGTAGACCCGCGTGTACAGATGCAAGACAATTGACATACAGCAGGGTGCCTCATTTATTTTGACCGAACCCAATTCTTTGCTCTCGGGCTAAACATCTGTGTTCTTTGTCCCCGGCCAGACGTGGCGCCGATGTCGTGGGTTGAATCGGCGGTGGAACGCTGGGGCCTGCAACATTGTGCTTCACAAAAGGGGATAGGCAACGACGCTTGAATGGTTGCTACTATCCGAGGCGGGGCTGTTCTCTGGTGGACTCGTCGTCCCTTGCAGCCTGCAAAACCGTGTCGTTCCCTCTAGCATTAGAGCGAACTCTGGCGACCACCTGTTCCGTTGCAACGTGAGTAGCTAACGTCCGTATTTGCGATCCTCACTCGTAGAGGCTGTCGTTGTCTGAGCAGCCTGTGCCGTGGAAATAACCTCTTGACTGCTGCCCCTCGGAAAGTCAGCGCATTTGCCCAAGGTGCTTTCCTTGGAATGACACTCGTTTCTTAGCTTCTGACCGTTGCCCGTAAAGCCCCACCCCATCTTCTAAGTTTGCAGCAGTCCTTGCTCAGACTCGCCGTTGTAATTTCAGGGTGGTACCAAGGTCTGTGACGTGTGCAAGCACAACTTGTTCCTCGTACGCCCAACTGGGCATCCTCAAGCTTCCGCGTCACACATCCAGCATATAGTATCGTGCTCAAATAGACGCGTTTTCCCTTGCAGCGCGTACCCCTTATTGGTTGCTGCTTTCTTCTGCAGACGAGCAGATGCGTATGCACTTCTCCACAGTTGCCTGTTTTTGTCTCGTGGGTTTTCAGGTGTCTGGAGGCGCTCGAGCACTTAGTCCCCACTGAATCTTCTTAAGCGCTGCGGCTTCTCTTTCGAGAAAGGAGACAGACCCCAGGAAAATGCCGCCCCCGTATCTCCCTTCCGTGGCGGGCGCCGAATTGTTTGGGCACCTCGAAGTCGCACCTATCTCAAGCGGCGCCGCAAAGGCTGGCCCCTTAGCGGCCGAGGAATATCGCAGAGATGTGATAAATAATGTTGGATGCATGGTGGCCGTCCTCGTGGCCTTGGCTATCTTCCAGTTCACACCCAAGGCCAAACTGAGCGACTTCTGCGCACGGAAACTTACCCACGCTACCATGGGAACTCTTCTGCTTTTGCTCAAACCAGAAGGCAAGTTTGATGTTCGACGCAGCGGTGCGTGTGCGCTGGTCTCCGCAGCGATACATATGCGGCGGAAATCCCCTCACTTCACTGTCCTGGTCACCCAGATGGAATCGTCGTGGGTGTGCCTAGACGCAGAACGTTTCCTTAGGGGAAAGGATGGACACTTTGAGTCACATCGAGGTCCTGTGTTGGTTGCTTTTCGACTGTTCCACTTTTCCCTGGATTACTGGATAGACGCGGTGTAGATTGTACCTGCGCGTCCTTCCGTTTCGTGGATGAGACGCAGACACGCATCACCATCTGCGGGTTCTTTTGCGAAGTTTACAGCGTAAAGAAAGAAAATTTATGACTCAGGCTCTGTGAGCGACCCGACTTCTGGCTTCCGCAGGGAGACGCTTTGAGGATTAGAAGGTCGTTCTGCGAATCTGGAAAAGGATCTTTGTGTACGGGGTAGCAATGTTGCTGACAATCCTCAGAACGTTCCCTCGGCATCTCCTCTGTTGTGAGATTCCAGATTAAGAATACGCCACATTCGAAGGCCACGCACTCTGTACATGCAACGAACATTGATAGACATCCCAAGTTCAATTGTCTCCCAACAACCTGTTTTTCTGATGCTGGCTTCTGCAGGGCACTCCTACGTTAAGATTTTTATTATCGCTGTTGCCGTATCGGCTATCCTTTCATCAATTTACAAACCCTTCAGGTATGGTATTCGCTGAGACACGTGTTTGAATCTTTCCACCTTTGTTTTTTCGCCAGTGGCGCCTTTGCTGGATCTCTTTCAACTGCTATCCTTTAGATGCTGCATCGGCTGGCCAAACTTCACCCACTGGCTGTGATGCAGCGGCTCTGCGGCTTGACTTATCCGTGTCGGAATTGTTTCTTGAGGAGTGAGCCAAGAATGGTGAAGTGGACATCACGGAGTTGCGGTGTAGCTGGAAAAGCGCTGTGCGAGGCTCTGATTGCTGATGACATTCGCAACGCTGAAGAAAATGGGAAGGGGACAGTACAGAAGAAATGACAGTTTCCAAGCCTGAGTTCGGTGTCTAAGTTATAGATTGTCGATGTGGAAAATTTGCCGGCGTGTCCTATGGCTCAACGCGACCTGACGAGCGGTTCAGAACCGTGTGTAAATAAACAGCACGTACGCAAACGGGCCGGCCATCGAAGCTACGGTTTCTGCGACTGCAGAGAAGCTGCGCTTTGATCGCGCACTTCAAGCCAGAAAACAATGAACAGACGGAGTTGCCTTTCCGTGCCTTCAGGTTGTTCCCGGTCTGCACGTAGCATGTGTACTGGCGAACCCGTCCGACTGCATACTCGTTCCCCGTCGGTACTTCGCTGTGCCCGTGACCTCTCGCTTTGTCGGTTTCGCGCTCTACGTGTTTAGCACGTTTTGCGTCCCTCGAGATCATTGTAGAACCACTGCGAATGTATCTGTTGCCTGTTGTTTGTTCAGATTTGCCAAGAAGCACGACAAAGGGGTGATTCTTTTCAATGCAATTGTAGGAGTCTGGACTCTCTTTGATCTCCCTTGCTCTGCCCTGGCACCGATGTTCTACGCCGACCCATGCGGCGCTATTGTTGGAACAATGGTCGAATCCCCAAAGTGGAAGGGAAACAAAACGGTATGTCCAGCAGGCTCACCCCCTTTCTATGTTGCGGTGGCTTCCATCATCAGAATGCGCCTACCACTGACACAGAAAGGCTTGGAATCAGTGGGGATTAAGGACACACCTAAACAAGTAGGAAGAAAACAGCAGCCGCCGCAGAGCTTGAGCGGCGAGGCACCATGTCCGACTCGAGTCATCAGCGGTCCCGGTTTGAATCCTGGTTGTTTTTGAGTGTACACGCTTGTTTTTATTCTGCAGATTGCCGGAAGTGCCGCGGTCTTCGTCGTGACGCTGTTGTCTGCATATAGTGTGGACAACATTTGGCACCGCATCGCACTCGCGGCCCTCTGCACCATTTTGGAAGCCGTCGGTGGAGACTACGACAACGTGCTTATGAGTGTCCCCGTAATAGCCTACTACTTCCTTTTTCAACATCAGCGGCAAGCGGCCAGTGACATTTGGGGCGGTCTGAGCATCAGAGGAGGCTTGTCATCCCAGGATGGTTGATGAAATGGATACGAGCACACCATGAAGTGCGCTCCCTTCCAAAGCAGTGTACGGCGCAAAACGTACATGCCGTTTCAGCAGGAATTGCAAAAAAATAAACTCACATCGTCAGGTCTCGGCTGTCCTGTAGAACGTGGCTTCCATGCGAAAAATAGAGGCTGAGATTGGATTCGGCTGAACGTGTTCGGTTGAATACACTTTCGATAGGCATGGAAATGCGACGACGCTATAAGTGTCCATATGCTGGTGCACAGTGGTAATGTTTTTGCTGGGTCCGTTACCGTTTCAGAGGGTTGTTACCCGTTCTAATTTTGTTGTTGAAATGGACCAATACGCTCGTTCCCCCGCATCCTGTATACGACAGGGAGAACGCATGTCAGGGAAACCGTGCCAACTGCTGAGGCGCTGACAACCGCTCTAACATCGATAGTGATTGAAACAACCGCTTGCGCAGACACCGATTGGTATCGGAAGTCTCGTTTGGGGAAAACTGCTCAGACACGGGAGTATACTGATATTGATGCGTTTAACGATAGTGGAAATATAGCTATATTGAACGAGGCAGCAGGCTGTGGCTTGTTCGCTTGAGCTTACCTCCACTGGCTAATGTTTCTATGCAAACTTCACCTTTCGTGCCATTGTCGAACAGGGTAAACTTCCCCCCCGCCTTTTAGACACGCTGCTTAAGCTTGTTCGCAATCTCACAGAATCTCTACTTCTCACAGAATGAAGTGTCTCTATTGATCTTTCCCTCTTGTGGGATGCGGAAGTCCCCTGGGTGTTGGCTTCTCGCGCTGACAAACAATCGGCACGTGGCAAAGCTCTCTGGTTCTGCTGTTTGCTGTCTGAAGAGTAGTTGTAGCAATAATTCCAATACCCCAGTGAGGCCGCTAACAACACCCTGCAGCAACTGCGTTTCGCACGGCGATTGAGAACCGGTAGATGCTTCGAATTTGAGATTCAGCACGAAAACTTTAGTTACTCCCTGAAACCCCCGTCTGTCTGACTCGCTTGGGCGGGCAAGCTCGGCGCCACTTTGACTGGCCGAAATCTAGGGGCAGAAAAGGCGACTCAGAGCCGAACGGTACGTGGGATTTCCCCAGGCTTTGAAGCCCTTGATTAAACAGTCTTCCATGAAACGAGAAACGCAGTGACAGGCAGGAAACCATTGCTAGCTTGACGGTTTTGGGGGGCTTTCCTTTCCCTTTGACGCGACCGGAAAAGGGAACAGACGTTCAAGGAGAACAGACGAATGTTGGTTTCCGCATTATCGGAAGAACGATTTCGATGCCAACGCGATTATTCCGTTCGAAGAGGGAAACGAAAGCTTCCTCTGCAGAATCTCTGCTGACGATCCGCGATTCCCTAACCGTCCCCGAAATGGGCGGGAACCGGCCTGGCGAAAACGTATCGATTCTGTTCGTGCAACAACGGCAGCGCGTTGAGAGAAGACGTTCAGCGCTCGGAGACGAGATTCTTGACCGAGACTTATCGGCGTGGCTTTTCTGTCCGGATCTCTCGTTTCTGAAGCGCTTGGAAAAGACTTTTTCTGGCCGTCATTCTCAAAACGAACTTCCTGTTTTGTTCCGCTTTTTTTGGCTTCTGTTGCAGTCACAGCATGGGGCGTCCCCTGCTTGGCTGATTATTGGCCGTCTTCGCTTCGTTGTCACTTCTCTGTGTGTCCGTTGGATTTCGTTTTTCGTCACTAAGGTGAAGGAAGGAAAACGTTTTCGGGGGAAATCCGGAAAACCGCGATAGCGCCTCTCCCGGTCTCTACGTTCCCTCCCTCGTTGTTCCTCTTCGCCTTCCATCTGCTCTCCCTGTTTGTCCACCGCGTGTCCCGTCTTGATTTTTTCTGGCCTCGATGCTTTTTTGTTTCCCACCACTATTTCGCCTCGCACAACCGAAGGAAAATTTTCTTTTTTTCCAAAATCCCTGGCCTCTGTTCCAGAAAATACCGGCTCAGTTGCTGGGGGGAACGCCGCTTTCGTTTCGCCTTTTCGTTTTCTAACCCAGCTTTCCCTCCTTTTCTGCCTCTCTTCACTTCGCATCTGGTTTGAAACGCGGCGAACGCGAACCAAGCAAACCCCCTCATTTGTATACGTCTCTGCCTATGCTTCTCGAATCGTTTCCTCGTATCTTTTCATGCATTTCGCACATGTGTATGTAGACGTACGCAATTGCGTGCACACTTGGTTCCCTTTGTCCAGCTTTTGCATTCACCGGATCGTCCACAGCCCCGTGGTGCAAGTCCCGCAGATCTCTTGTTTGCTCGCGGTTGTTGTCTCTCTCAGCTGCCATAGGTTCCCTCGCCTTCATGCGTTTCGCTCTCACCTCGGCGAGAGAGAGAGAGCCCTGCCTTCCTTTCCCCCGGTTTTGTGTGTGTTCTCTCGGAACCTTCTGGCCTTTGTTTCTTTCTCGCCTTCTTTCAGGTTCTACAAACAGTGCTGAGAAACCGAATACTTCGTTTTGTTCCGCTAGTCCGCACTCACGGGAAAGCTGACAGGGCGTTGCTCTAGACTCCTCAATGTTTTCCTCGCCTTCTCTCGTCTCTGGGAGTGAGAGGTCTTTGTAAATTCTCTGTGTTTCCTCTTCCCCGCCTTTGCCTTGGTGGTTGTCTCTCCACAGTCTCTCGGGCCTCCGGATCTTGTCTCTGTCTTGAGGGCTCTTCTTCTTTTCTCTCCCTTCAGTTGAGTCTCACATTGCATGTGCCTCTGGAAGAATGTATGAGAGAAGCCGACCTTGACTTCTCGGGCGCAACGTAGGCAGCGCGCTGTCTCTTCGTTTCCCCTCTTTCTTCTATTCTGGAGCTATCGACTACGACGAAAATGAAGAAGACGCGAAGTAAGACAACCTGAACAACACCGAATTGTTCTTGAGCTCTTCAGAGTTACTTCATCCGTAGAGGAAGGATAATTCTACAGCTTCTCTCCTGTGACACTGCATCGCATGTTGATGCGCCTTCCCTCATTCGTTGA
>AVCM01001279.1:0-17346 GCA_000447165.1 Hammondia hammondi
GCGTGCGACGCGATGACGAGCTTTGAACGCGACCGACTTCTCGAGCAGAGACGGCTGGAGGCTCAGGTGCTTCACCTTCAAAGAAAAGTTATCCTTCAAGAGCAGATGCTCCTTCAGCAGCAGCAAGCCCAGCTGGCGGGGTATGCGGCGGAGCGCGGGACCGAAGACAGGGACCCATTAGACGCAGTGACTGCACTCTCGAGCAACGCTTCCGGCTCGAAATTTGGGAAAGATGATGGAAAGGCTCGCCGAGGACGCAACGACGTGAAAGGAGGGCTTCCGGGACGGAGTCACTTCCTCGGAGAAAAGCCCAGCCGAGGGGGCAAGGGCGCCGGCCCGGCGAGTGGCTCTGGACGCTCGAATGGAGCGTTGGAGGGAGCAAATGGCGCTAGACCAGTTTTTGAGACGCGATCGAGACAAGACAGCCTGCATGCGAAGTCACGTAGCGGCAGTGCCGGAGATGCCGAGTTGCAGGAGTATGTGTCAGTGAAGAAGCAAGGTGGAACCAGGAAGAGCGCCGACGAAACCTTCAAGAAGCAAGTGCCAGGGCGGTTGGGCGTGGCAGGAGAACGGGGATCCCGCAGCCAGTCTTTTTCGGGGTCCATTGCGCAGGATCCAGGGTACTGCGGCGGCCGAAGTTTGAAGGACGCGATACCCGTGCACGACAGTACCCATCGCCCTCATGAAGGGAAGAGAGACAAAGAGGAAGAGAGTGAAGCAAGCGGTTTCACGACGTCCAGTGCAGGACGGACGCTGGGACAGGGCGGTCGCGTGGGAAATCGATGCAGAGCTCAGAGCGATTTCACCGATGGCTCGTTCAAGAAGAAAGGCGGACGTATCGAAGATCAATTTTTCCGGTAGGATCCTTGTGCAGAAGAAGCTGCTTACGTCGTCGATTTTCATCTTTCTTCACTAAATAGAATGAATACCTTGGCGACTACACCGGCAGAAGCGTCAAGGGGGATGGAGTGAATAGCGTTTTGTGAAATGTTTGCCCCGACTGAGAGGCGAATCAGGTATAGCGTCGTCGCCCTCCCGTGTAGCTAGTCTAATGCTTCGAAATCCAATACACACGTGCCTGACTCCTTTACGTGTCCCCAGAATTAAGCTATGCCCCAAGTACATGCGAGGCCTTTGCCGCAAAGGGGCACGATGTTCGTACGCCCACGCCGAGGAGGAACTCCGCGATGTGCCGAACCTGTGGAAGACGAAGTTGTGCACGGCTTTCCGTCTTGTAAGTCCGTCACAAACCCGGCCTGGTTACAGAAAGCTGCTTGTCTTCAACGCAGGAAGGGTGATTTCCTCGACCAAGGACACTGTAGGCTTTTCCAGTTTGTCATCCTCATGTTGTGCTCTGTCGGGGCAAGAATGACTGGCGGCCTGCTGAAGATTCAGGGGCGGGGCAGCAGGAGAGGTGTGCGAATAATGAATTGTTCGATGCGCAGGTGGGGCTTTCGAAACGTTTAGAGCGAAATTGGTTCATCGGAGTGAAGTTTAGCTCGTGTTTCTCCCCATTTGACTTGGAACGGGTGCATATTGGCGTCAGCGACACGGATTGGCGGTCTTGTTCGTGCGAGGAGTTGTTTTCGTTTTGAGCTACGTACAAACGGACCTGTGTTGTGTCACACAGACCGAGCGACGTACTTTCTCATGTATGGCCCTGCTGAGCTCTGCGTTACGCACACTTGTCCGCAGGGGAAACCTTGTCCGCTGAAAACCTCTTGCCCATATGCACACGGCGAGGAGGAACTCCGGTCCACAGCCGACTACTACAAGGTAAGTGATGGACATGAGCCAGTTCGCGGGTGGTTTGGTCTGGATCGTATCATTTTGGGTTCTTCGACGGTGGACACTGTTTTCGTAGGGTTCGCTTGAGGACTGAGTTTGTATGATGCTTTCGAAGGCATCGGGGCTCAATCCCTCACTTTCTTCAGTTTTTTCATAGGATTCCTTCCTTTTTCTCCACTCTTTGCTGCAAGAGGAGGCGATCGCCGAAGAGGGGCTGCTGATGCGCTACAGAGAACGCTAGATGCTCGCTCAGCTTCAAGGTTCACGTCTTGCCCTCAGAGAGCTTTGCAAGAACTAGGCAGTTTCCATGTTGATAGCGGGAACACACACATATGTGCGGTACAGCACATTTCCTCAGTTGGTTTTGTAATCTTGCGCTACTTTCTGTCACCACTGTCTTCGATTTCGCAGACAAAATTATGCAAGTTCTGGATGCGAGAAGGAAGATGCGATGCTGGGAAAGCGTGCCGTCATGCACATGGAAACCAAGAACTACGCAAGAGAAAGTGAGAGACCCCCACATCTGCATCTCGAGAGCCTGTTCAGTGGCTGCACAGGCATCTGTGGTGCGGTATCATCGGACTAGCCTTCGGCTCATGTACATAACAGATCAGTTGTTTCGTTCTGTCGCGGCAGGGACGTGGAGGATGCTGTGTCGCTGTTGAACGTTCCGCTGCGTTTTTGCCTTTTTGTTCTATCGGCTTTAACCGAAAGTTGTTTCTACGGGTGTGTCCCGCGTGATGTCAAGCTTCTGTCTTGCGAGCTTGGTCGACTGTTTTCCGCGGCTTCCAGATCGTCTCCAGATTCGCACTCACGTGTTGATGAACTGGTGTGTTGTGGAATTGCAGCTACCGCCACACTGAGCTGGAGAAGTTCGCACTCCGCCACCATTTGGATATGCGACAGTTGTTGGACGAATTCCGCACTGGGCGCGTTCCGGCAGCGATTCAGGAGCTGGTTTCCACAAGCACGACCCTGCTGGGTTCTGGAGGACGGAGCCACGGGGGTGCTGCGTCGTTTAACGGACAGGGCCAGCCTAGTGCGTGTGAAAATCAGGGTCGCCCGCGCTTTTTCTCCTTCACCGCTGCCTGTGTTGAGCGGAAACCGAGAAGTAACTCAAGGGAGAGCCTCAAAGTCAGGATCACTGCTACCAAGGGGCGGGGGTCCAACGATGAGGGCAGCAGGTCTAGTCGCGACGAAATTCCACCGACAGTGACAGGGTCAGCTTCTGAGACAGGGGCGAGCACTGGGAAGCCAGGTGGCCCAGGACATTCGCAGGTCGGGAAGTACAAAGGAATGAATGGAGGGAATATGACCCACCGGGGCGTTTCGCCAGGAGGCTGTGGTGAGATGGTCGAGAGCGAGAAACGGGGACATCGCGGAGGCCCGCACGGCCACTTCCACTCTGCGCATGGTCAGTACCACGGACCAGGACGAGGGGCGCGTCAGCGCCACGGCCAGTACCGCCATCGCTTCGACAACCACCACGCGCACCACCACCTGCACCAGGCTGCTGTGGCGGCATCGACAGCAGATGCTCTGAAAGGCGCGCCCGTCGGTGTTCCCTGTGTAGCTGGAGGCCCGTCCTATGGCCTGGCTCCGGGCGTGACGCCTTACGGTTCGTTCCAACAGCAACCCTACCCATACGCTTTGAACTACACTGCAAATCTGGCGGCGTGTGGTGGTCTGCATGCAGCAGCTGCAGCAGCTGCGGCGGCTGCTGTGGCACAACAGCACCAGCATCTCGAAGTCGCGGCGAAGGTTGCGGGAACTCCTTTGTATCAGAGTGTGAACCCGTACCTCGGTGCACCGTACAACTCGAACTTCGCTGGAGGGGGCCTTCCGTACTCGGCATCTGTGCCTACTGCACCCTACACCACTGCAGGTCCGAACTCATCGGGGACAGCAGCGTGTGCTTCGGCTCCGTTTACACAAACGTCACGGCCGTACTCACCTCCAGGAGGAGCCTTTTCAGCGAGGACACCGAGCACAACTGGAGCCACGCCGTCGCCACAAACGTCGTACAGTGGTCATGGCGCCGTGCCTTTCTCACCACCTTGCTCGGGCACTAGCCCCCGCGGATCTCCAGGCAGGGACACAGCGACGCCTTCAGCAGTTTTGCATACAGCCGCCGCACCAGGAACACTCTATCCTGCCGGCGCGGCGACAGCCGATATCGGGACAGGTGCCCCGGCGGGAGCCGGAGATCCGGGAAGCTTCGCGTCTACGACGCAGTATTCTCAGGGGCAGTTGGCTGGCGCAACGCCAAATGCGGTGTACAGTGCAATACCCGGGTCTTCAGTGACTCCCAGCGTAGACACACCGGGGATGTGCCACGGGGACGCCTCTGCACCAGGGACTGAGGGGTCCGACTGGGTCAATCCGGCGTGTGGCAGAGTTACAGATAGACTTCGGCAAACCGGAGCGATGGACAGGGCATCTCTCGGGTCTCTGTTATCGGCGGCCGGGCTAACGATGTCAGCCGGCGGTGCTAGCATGGTGGATAGGGCAGGCGCGGCGGACCATCCACTTGCCATGTGCGCAATACCGGGTGTATCGACAGGAGCGTCGTTTTGCCAATGTGTCACCCCGTCCGGTCCTGCTCCTGCAGGCCTCCCTGGGAACGCCGGTCCAGCGATTTCGCCGTACTATGTGCCTACGTCGACATACCCAGTGTATCCTGCGGCGGCGACCCACGCTGCTCCCGTAGCGAGGATGCAGCCGGTGGCCGATGTTGACACGGCCGTCGGGAGGGAGAACAGTGTACAGAGCGAGTGAGAGGTTTCAGAGAAAACCAACGATTATATCACCAACTGACTTCCCTCGGGAATGTGATGTAACGTCGAAGAATACGCGCGGGGGGCCCGCCTCTGGCAGTGACCCGGCCGCGGCTCTCCCGTTGCTACCACACGTGGTCAGATGTAGCGTTTCGGTAGCGTGATATCACATTTCGCTTCGTGGCTTCGCACAAAACAGTTTTGCTCTTCGAGGCAAAGAGATGCTGAGTGGAGAATGCCCACTGTCCACGAGAGGGATTTTATCCTCTACAGAACCAGAAATCGCAAGAGAGCCTCATGCTTAGGCGACAACTGCGCTTAGAAAAACAGTTTGGCTGTTGTCAGAACATCGCTGGGAAGATTCCTGTGCCTACAGCGTGTTGCGCTAAACGATTTTGAGGGAGAGTCAAACACACTTCGAATGCTTCGTGTCCCCGTTGTTCTGATTCGGTCAAGCGGTGACCCTGACCCCCCAAAATATAGACGACATAGCAGCAGTAGTTTGTGGCTCATGCTTATGAACGCAGGTTGTAGAGGGATGAGACCAATGAATCTCATCACAGGGTATGTTCTGGAAGAGTCCTTTCCGTTGGATCTCAAGCACCACTGCCTTGTTTCGGTACCTCCGAGTCGTCAAATCGCTGGCATGGTGCGCATCTTTCAAAAATTTCTCTGCCGCAGTCTTCAAATGTACGTTTGATATATGCAGCCCTCCGGTCTCGCATTGTGTGTGACTTTAGGGGGAACGTCTGAAGAGAATGGCGGCGACAGAGAGGGTGCAGATTCATGAATTTTAAAGTGGTCGAGCGGCGTTTCCACATCCGGATGAATATGCGTGCACAGTCAAATCCAGATAAGACCAAGGTTTTCTCCTGGGCTGTTCAAGTGCCTTGAGGTTGTTTTTGTGCCCGGGCGAAGTGTTGGTCTAATCGGTAGGAACGGCCAAATATTCTGCGGCCATTTTCATCGCTGGTCCCCAAGTGTTGTGGCAGCACACGGTGTGGCTGCAGTGGCAAGACATGCACCGCGATCGAGAACTCTGAGCACTTGGCAGCTTCTACGTCACATTCTGTGTAGTAATTTGACGTGGAAACGTTAGAGAACTGCACTGCAGAGAAACGATCACCGAGGCGTCCGTATTGCCCGCATATCGGTAAAGCACCTGCCTTTCCGATTACCTTCATCCGATTGTTAGAATGCCCTTCGAAGCAGTCCCCCTATGGGCGAAGGATGCAGTTGCCGGCTGTCTGCAATGCCAACGGGTACAGAGACCCTTTTATTTACCGCGGTCGACAGTGTGTCGCTGTACCGCAGCATTCCACACGCTAAATGATCTTATTACAGTAGACACGCGCGTTGTTCGTCGTAGTAGATTAGACAGACCAAGCTTCAAGCTTCGGTTGCAGATTCGGTCTGATCACTGAATTACCGTTCTCACGGCTCGCCCACTTCGGGGTCGTTCGTATTAGGGACCAAATACATACCAACGACATCTTTAGTGGACGCACTGACGCGGTGGCGCTATGAATGGCCCCCTTCTACACACTGGACAACAGACGGAGGGAGGACTTCGTTTCACATGTCGCGATCTGCGTGTGCTCCGTCGTGTTTCTATAAACAAAAATGAGAGCGCACCTTTCGCAGTTACAGCTAGCAGCTTCGTCGTCCATATCACACACTCTTCGCGGAGCATGCTGTGGCCAGTTCCTATCCACAACCTTTTTTGGCACAAGGGTCCAGAGAGGACGAAATGTTCCACAGCCGCATATGCCTGCGGCAGTTGGCTTGTCATTCGAGGCCGTGATGTCTGCTTTGGAGGTCTTGTCTCTACTACTCTTCCGATACAATGTCATCGTCGTCCTCGTTGACCTCGTCGTCCTCGTCGTCATCGGAATCGGATTCACTGTACGAGGCATCCTCTTCCGACTCTTCTCCATTCTCTTCCTCCTCCCGTCGGTTGCAGTCCAATTCAATATTTCCTTCGACTGCCGCTACAGGTTCTGCGTCTTCATCTGGTCCCTCGTCTTCTTCCGCCTTCTCTTCTTCGTGCGCTTGCGGCTCTAGAGACACTTCATGCAGGAGGTTCGTCAGCTCCACGTATCGACCGGCCAAACCAAGCACTTTCTGGACATCCCCACTGTACTGAATTGCCCAGTAGACAACGGCTATTCCCATGACGACGCCGGTAATCATCGACATCATCACCTCTGTGAATATGAGATCGTTATCGATCGCACCGGCTGCATAGTCACACGAAAAATCACAGATATTCAGTTGGCCCTATTTATTGCTGACACACAGTGAGTCCGACTCCCAGCTGAAGACAGGTGGACCCTGCCCACTTCTACTCTAACACCGTTTTCCACATGTTCTTGACGAAAGTGATACGCGTCTAAGAGAGCGAGTGCCGGGCTGCAGTGCTAGCTTTCTTGCTTTTATTTTCTTGGGGGGAAGGTGACGTTAAAGTATCAGCAATTTCTGCCTCCTTTTCTCCGCTAGAATCACTTGTTTGGCAGGCAAAATGTATCCGAGAAAGGCTGTGCCCCGTCCTCCGTTGACCGATGAGCATCACGGCAATAACTTTTACGTCCTGCAAGTTAGCTTATGTTGACCTCACACTGTGTCTGCTACGTGGACTTCTCATAGGGAACGTTAAACTCGACGCTGGTGCCACACGAACGGCGAACAGCAAGTTGTTCCAAAGAAAAGGGATATTCTACCGGGCACTAAAGAAAGGCTGTTAACTAAAACTACAGCGCCCTTTTACCTCTGGTCTCACCTTCGCAGAAGATGTATGTTGCGTCTTCACCTTTGCAGTGCGCTTCAGGCGTCTGACCTAAAGTGCCATTGAAAGACCGAAATACGCGCTCGCTGCAACTGAACGTCTCCATACCCTGTGCAAGTATCTCGCCTGAGATAAGGAACCGAACGACAAACTTCGAGCAACAAGTACAACAGCCGCATGTTAAATCCCGATTCCACAGGACGAGCGTGACTCTAGGGAAACAAAAACGGCAAACGACGGAGCATAGAAATGGAGGCTCCTTAGAAGTCAGAAGCAGCAAGGTCCAGGCTGAAGTATCGTGCCAACATGCCACAAATGGGACCAGAGAGGTCCTGACTGTTTCGTCTTGCTGAGAGGAAGTTTTCGCGATTTCAATCTACTTTGTTCGAAGGGGATGGAGTGGACGATTGCAAAACCGTACCTTGGCCATTGCTCTCGCAAACTGTCTGCATGAGCTCGTCCCAGTTGTCGCGGGAGTTGACCGCTTCCGTTCGACTGCATACTCTCGCGTTGTATGGGCATTTACACGACTCCGTCTGCATTGGAGAACGCACCACAGCGACGCGCCAGTCATGTTTCCGCTTGTGCTGGAGCTTCAATTGCCCTGGTGCGTTCAGCGCGTTCCAGAAGGCAAGCATGCAGACACCCCAAACCAACTACGGCTTGGACATCGGAAACGGCAAGATCACATCCTATTGAATCTGACATATTTTCCCATGGAAGGTTGTTGGTCACGAATGACGAACGTTTCCAAATGAACATGGCTGATCTATAACGCATCAGATTCATTAGCGCTATCGTCGACAGAGCCACGACTATGCATGTGGGAGAACCGAAATCCCACAAACACAGCCCACTTGCACGATTTGCAGATCTTTCTCGTCGGCTAGCAGTTAATACCTCCAAAGGCGATCTACTGACCTTAAGGTGTGCTCCAAATCACGATTCAAGACGAGGAAAAGATTTGAGAACAAGCTGTGTTTAGTGAGGTCCCTAACACGCCCATGACATGGCACCTCTGTCGGAAGACCGGGCGAACCCATGAAGTCGGGAGCTAGCATCTTCTTCCTGCCACCTTGCACACTTAGGACACGCACTCGAAAAACGGAAGTTCAAGAGCGACGCGTCTAGACAGTTCCAATATGGTGATATCAGGCAGCGGCTGAACACGCCTCACCTCCGTGTCATAGCCTCGGTGAGATTTGGAGAAGTCAGCCATGTCCACGATGGTGCACAAGATCTTGTTCTCATTCTGAAGACCCGGAATCACTGTTGTTGTCGTTGTCCGTGTCGCACTCCACTCTGCCAGTTTTGGTTCCGGCTTTGGCATGATAACATAGGCCTCTGCATCTGCCAGCGCGTCTGTTGTACGAAAGTGACGGCAAAACACAAGCACAACTCTCAAAATGTGGGCTCTGTATACCGCAGGAGCGGCTTGAAAGTAAACTGGGGAAAGCAATTTCTTCCAGTATGGGATTATTTCCTCCCCTTTGACCCTGGAAACACCGATGTCCCAAGCTGCTGCGACCAGTATCTTGCCGATGTTATATGCTTTTTATATTTTCCAAAGAAAAGCGATCGGGAGGCGAAACAGAACCTGGAAAACAATCGAAACCCAAGCTAATATAGCGGGGTGCCGTCTCAGCATGTCTATCGCTCTTCTCGAATTAAGTTACTTTTCTAGTTTAGACAGACTCTGTTGCACAGATTGTAGAGCAGCCACACTTACCGCAAGGAGGAAGCCAGTCGCACAGCTGGACGTCGCTCAAGCTCCCACCTGAACCGTTTTCCACACAAGAAAGCAGAGTGGATGAGTGAGTAATCTGACAGCGAACGCCAAGAGTACCGACTTTTCCAGGTTTTCAGTCGTAGTGATGGCAAAATGCACGCTGCTGCCGGATGAGCAGATTGACTGTGTCATCCTGACAACAATTCACCCGGATCCAATAGTGATTGAAAATGTGTTGTGACACAGTGGCATTCTGGAGTAGCGACTTCTTTTCAGCTTGTTGTTCGCGGGATGCAAAACCATTCTTACCATGAGAATCTTCGATGTCGGCGTCGCAACTGCCTCCGTGTTCGGCAGCAACGAGAAGCGTGCGACTCCTGACTCGAACACTCTCCTCATCACCTCCTCCACTTCTGCAGGTACGGCTGCAATCGCTCCATTCTGACCATTCGGAGTACTCGCAGTCCGTGCGAATACGCTTGCAGAACATCAAGCCCTTGCCGAGCTTCGCCGCGGATTGAAGTTCGCAATTTTCGGCGAAGTCACCGGCTGACAGGGCCTCGTTAATGCAACTGTGTAATGAATCACTGTTCGCCATGCAGTTGACCACTGCCTTGTGGCAACGCCCCGGGCAGTCTGTTGTTGAGGCATTCTTCGGTACCACCTCGCGGCAGTCAACTGTTTGAAAATACACGATCAAGCAAAAAAGGGCAGTTCTCATACTTAACTGGCTCTCTTGGGTTGTTTCTGTACAGATTGCAAACGTTCGGGGCCAACCCCAGGTGCAACACGAAACAGGCCTACTTGGCGCACTGCTGCCGTAGACATGCCAAAGTCAAAGGCCACAAAGAAAACCCGAGAAAGCAGTCCCCAACACACGCCGACTGTCCTGATTGTTTATTCATGCATAATCTCCTGGTTCGCATGCCGCCCACTGCCTAATGAGGCAGCCACATGCATGAGCATATCCCCATGAAGCTGTTAACACCGGCGCTATCGAAAGAGCTCTCCAACGACGCAGCACATTGGCTGGACCCAGGGTAGTCGCCAGCGGTGCGATACCCACGCTCGGAAACTCTGTACAAATAAGAACATGTGCTCCTGTCTTACCTAGAGGTTCCGGCGTCTCTTGCCAGAAAGGTAGACCGTTTTCGCAGAAGTTGTTCATGCTCTCCGGACTTTCAAACTCTGTGAAAGTAGGAAAGCGACTGCCTAAGTCTGAACTCTTGGAGATGGGGCAGTGTACACGTCCAAGGTCGGAAGCGCCGAAGTAGACGAAAGAATCGGCGGAGCCCTCCGAGTTAGGTGAATTAAAGAACGCACCCAGCTGACCGAACGGACAAACGGTCGAACCTAGCTGCTTAGCCCAGTCATCAAACGATAACGCTACTTCTTCAGGAGAGCACGGTACGCTGTTTGTAACTGCACACATGCAGGAACCGCGACCACTAGTCTTGTCGGTAGTCAGAAAAGAAAGACTCTTAGAGGCATCCACTTGGCGCGTCCGACTCAAGAAGCAGACAGGGGGCCGCAGGGTTGTTTCTGCAAAAAAAGAGAAGCATGCGTTCGATCACATCCAGATTACTGGAACTACCTTGGCGTAAACAGGTGAATTCAGCTGCCACGTACCACCTCACTTCTCTGTTCGCTCAGAAATCTCAGACATCTCACACGCGAAGATCCACTTGAGATGCTAACCTTCCAGCCTGTCCTAGAGTGCGCTAACGAGTACGAGAGTCCGTTTCGCTTTACTGTAGTTATATTATAGCATCTGTTAGGGTCAACCCTCTGTTATGGTTGAACGAAATCGTTCCTGTTGCTTCGCACCGCGAGACTTTTCACGCATTCCCATTGCTGCTCAGGCAGGACCGTCCTTTCCTTACTGCTAACTGCGCCCTTCTGAATCTGGCACCGCCCAGTAACGCCTGACGAGTTGATGAATGCCATAATGCATTCCCATTGTGTCTGAAATTGCAGTGCTGCTTGTTCCTTGCAGCGTGTTAGGGCATTAGCACACAGTTCCTGGCAGTGCAGAGCCTCCTGGGGGGAATCGTATCTGGGCTTCACAAGCGAGCAATCTGCAGGATGCATTGCATTGAACAATACGGAAGAGAAACATGCAGGTGTTGGAAAATAGAGTGGGTCTAAACAGAGTAACGCATGCTAGAATCGGTTTCGTTTCTCGCTGAAGCACATTCGCAAAAATACTCCGTCACGTCGGTACCCTGAAGCGGAATGTTCACGAGGTGTGCGCGAACGAGTTCACATACGCGAACCGAACGCTCCTGATCACGGGTGCAGGAGAGAAGATCACGGTCCCCGCATTTTCATACTGCAATACATTTACTTTTTCGTCGGCCATCAGTGCAGTGATTTTGGCAGCATAGCCTGAGAGGGGACGCTCACTCCCAAAACCACAGGAGTTGACTGCAGAACAGCCGTCGGCTGAAATGACAACCATGACCACATCAGCCAAACATAGCTGCTTACACTGCGCGTATACTATGCAGTCGGCTAGCCCGCATGCAAAACGTACCGGGTGCGACGTCCAGCACACATGGCGGCTTCTTCTCCATACAGGCCCGCGACCTAGAGGCTGAACGCAGAGCCGAAGACGGCACATGTAAAACTGACAGGTATACTTGAGGGACCAAGTGCATGGCACCCACATAGTTGCACGTGGTTTCGCTCCGACGGAGTGTCGATTTTGCACTATCGCTGTAGGACAACTTTGGACGTATCTTTTGTGCGACACAGATTCCGCATCCACTCTCCTATGTTGTGCAATTGATGAGACATTCCTCGGGGAGTTGCTTTCAACCAAGTGAAAAATATAGGGAGGCGCTTCGACCGTGGCAATCCCCCGGCCAAAAAAGAGGCAATATGCTGTTCCCGTGTGAATTCAGACTAACCGCAGTACGATGTGGTAGAGGCTGCCACCGTTTCCGGCAGTCCCAGCTGGAATTGTTCTGCCACGGCTTTCGCGCCTGGCTGCTGGCACCTGCAAAAGCAAAATCGAAGACATGCACTGCCATCGTCAGTCGGCATCCAGTCGTGTTCGTTTTTCGCACTGAACAGCACATCTCTCACACTGCGAGCTGTTTTGAAATGACAGCAACGCACGATCAGTGATCGTGTCTTCAGCTACACGTGCGGTGCTGACCGATCAGACGTTTTGTTCTACACAAATATATTGGTGACACTTGAGGTTAGTTAATGAGACGTCCATCTGCTGTCTACACCTGTTGTTCCCCGTCTTCCTGCGACCTCAAACGCAAGCACCTCTGCATCCTATCGCGGGCGTCAGAGCATATACAAAATACGCGTTCCATTTCCCCCAAGAGAACAGCCAAAAAGAGAAACTGTGCAAACAGGGCGTGCGAGAATGCACCACTTACGGTAGAGAGCAGGCGGACCAGCCAGAAGACTTCTTGCAGACGGCGTCTGTTACCCGTGATCTCTGTTCCACCATCGAATGTGCCGAGCCATCCTCCCGCCCCCCGGTAGAATCCATGCCACCTACGAACAACAACAGCTTTCTAGAGAAATTGCCGAGTCGATACGGCGCCTTCTGATAAGGTCGACGCGGCTGCCCACAGTACTTTCATCACACGAAGTTTGCTTTGGCAGTCAGTGTCCAAAAACTTGAATCGGTTATTATCTCTGCGAAAATACATATCTGTTACCCCCTAACACAAGTGAATCTGCGCGGATGCGCGTGACTGTCTCTACAAAACTGTACGCGTTTTCTGTCTAGGAAGTGCTCTGACGTGTGCCCGTAGCCTCTGCCTGTTTTGGCAGAGTTGTGAAAACTGACAACAAAATTCGACTGCGCTCGCCGAAGCCGTTCTTCCTTCTGAGGTCTCTGGTCTAGTTTCTTCAGTGGCACAATCGCAGGGTGCCATTGCAGAACAGGCATTTGATTTTCATGCGTGGAACCAGACAGAACTGCAGGCTGAGAAGCAGCGAACGGGCGGATGCGACTGTAACCGACATCCCGTTGAGCAGGTCGCTCAAGCGTAGTTCCGGTGACTGACCCTTGACAGCGGAGACGCGATTGCTAAGATGATGTAGGATGGCACAGGGCGAAAGCCCCATGTTGTAAGAGTATCTCGGAACGAGTTCCTTCCCTGCGTGGCTCCCACGATGAAGGAAACAATCCTTACTCTTGCAACCGGAGTAATCGTACTGGATGTGGTCGGAACTACACACGCCCGCTGTGCCCATAAAGATGTGCCGAAGCTTCGTGCGAGCTCGAACTGCCGCTTGTCCGATCTGCAGCACCTTCTGTTCGCAGCCGCTCCAGTCACCCCAGTCAGTGATCCAGCATAAGTCTTCGCAGTACGGTACCTCAGAACCGACTTTACACAGGGTATGGTCCTCGAGGACACACATGTTTCCTGTCCCACGTCGATCAATTAGTACAGATCGGGACCTCGACTTTGCCGGAAGCGCACCACTGCAGACAAAAAGTGGTTCGCCGGTGCTTCATTGTGTGAACGACCATGTTCGAGATTTTTGACTACACAGTAACGCACCCACGAAACCTCAATCACGATTTTCAGCTCCATAAGGTATCATAAACACCGGCTGCACTGAACAGCACAAACTCGTGGATGAGGTGCAACCATAATATTCATCCACGCTTCCCTCTCGACCGCAATGCACGCAGTTTTCGCGCAGTTCGAATCTCTGTGCTTTACTGACGAAAAATAACAGTCAAAATCCGCTACGTTTTTGCGTAGCATGGTTCTGAACCACAGCACGCGGTGGTGGAAACAAACCTGGCTTTCCTGAATTGGGGTAAAGCCATAAACGGGGAACTGGAGGCACGTCATTTCTGCTATCGGCCGATATAAATAGACCCGTTTCCCCTCATGCAAATGGACATCGATCAAAGTCTCCTGCATCGCTTCAAGTCATCGAAAAAGCGTGAGTACCCACCACCTACCTTCCTGCATAACAGTCCATTGAGCACTTGCTCCAGCTCGTCCATTCTCCCGGCACACAGTCTTGTCTGGCAGGCCAGTCCCATTTCGGTGCAGGAGTAGTCGTTGATGTAGTAATCAGCGAGCCTACGAAATAAGCGAACAAGCGAGCATGCGTCACTCGAAAAACAAATCAGCGTTGTTTCACTGTAGCCTGCAATCGTATTTTGTGCAACTGTAGGCGACCGGCATATAAGCAGCAGCAAATCGCCACGGGCACATCCATATCATCTCATACGAGGAGTCCGAAAAGATACCGGTGTCTCGCATCTCCCATACTGATGGCAGAAACTCGGAGTGCACTTACTAGGGCAGAACACATGATGGTATGATTTGGTGCACAAATAGTAGCCGCTTCGTATGACCTCATCATCCAGAACGACGTCATCCGCCATGTAAGGGGGTAACGGCAGCTGTTCCCAACTCGAAGGTGACAAGTTCGACAAGTCGCCGCATAAATCTACAGTCGATCGCTTGAAATGGCGTGCAATACCAGATACGGTCCCTGTGGCTGCTGCACAGATGGCACCTGACGGAAGCACAGAACAGCAGAATCGCAACAACATCCTTTGTTTTCAGAACCGAAGCATGTTGGTTTGCCCCGTTCGGATAGTGCTGTAAAAACAACTTTGGGGTTCCCCCGTAATTCGACATCCTGTTTGCCCCATGAATTGGCGCTAGTTTTCAGACAGCAGTTCGTTTTAGCTGCCACTGTGGCGCTGTCCTGCGACTCACCTTGGCCGAGAGCAACCGAACTATGGTTGATCAGATTATACGTAGTCTGTTCTGCTGAGCACGCGGGGGCCTCATTGGGGCACTTGCAAGTCATTGTTGTAGGGTCCCAGCCTCTTTCCGCCGCGTATGCCGCCTCACTCATATTTACGAGCACACACCGTTCATCTTCTGCAGGCACAGAAGCAACAAGAGCAACACCAAAATCGCGCTGGTCTGAAGAAGACATCTGTGCAGGCCCACTCAGTGTTCCAAAGGCGCGGCTGCGGGAATCTCTGAAAGAAGCAAGAGATTGAGAATTGGAGCCGTATACCCACTGAGTTCCTAGCTGCCAAAACTGCTCCCAGAGCTCGAACGAATGGGCTCTGTGTTTCAGAATAACTGGCGTTCTGGCATGAGCTACGAGTGACGAGAACAATGACTTACTGTCAACTGGTGGCGCGGCCGTGGTACTTGTTGCGGCTAAGTCCGAAGCAACTGCGCAGACAGAAACGTGCACAAGAAGGCACATGCGACATTTCGACACGCGATGTTCAAAGGGTCTGCTTGGGTCCGCCCGGAAAACTGAAACGCCTCATCTTGATCGCTCACCAGCTGTGATGTAGCACTTCTTCTTCTGATCTATCGGAAAATGCCGGAAGAAGCACGGCCAGGCATTTTCGTCAGAATCAGTGCAACCCTCCACCGTCGCCTCGCACTGCGCAGCACACTCGCTTGCCGCGTAGTCTTTCTGAAAAAATAAGTACAAGACGTGAAGGAGGGGGTCAAGTTGAAAAACGATCGCAAAAACAAAGAGCTTATAGATTGGGCCAACAAGTACTCCTTGCCCGCTGAGACGCATCCATCCGTCATGGCGCTTGAAGCTAACTAAGCGTCATCCCGAACATAGTCGATAGTGTCCCGCAGTTCTTTCCGTAGGAAACCGACCGAGACTCTGTCCTCCTAACGTGTAAATACTGAAAGCGCGCTGGCGCTGAGATTCGTATAATCTACTCTTTTCGTCAAGTTGAGTACCCAGCACCCAGTAAGTCATAACGCGTGTGTTGATCTCTCGTCGCCACCCCGTGAAGATCAGTTGAAACAAACAGATCATTCTCCTTGTCGAAGAACACACCGTTTGCCGTTTTCCCTTCAGTAAGTGTCCCGAACGCTTTAATTCTGCTCGTCAAAAAGAAATACCTTCGTTCAGCCTTCTTTCGCCGCATGCACTGTTCGTTGATAAACGTTTCATTTCGCAAGATAGTGGAGGATGAAGCGCTTTCAAAAGAATAGTTTTCCGATTATCATGTTCGAGCGATTCTGTCCATGTCTACTTTTCACGTGTCTTCAAGGCCTCTAGATCAACAAGTCCGCAACGAGTCGCGTACGCGAGGTCCTTTTTCAATAACGAGCGAAATCAGAAGCAGTGTCCACCCCTAGCGGATCGAGGTCACGGCTTCTGTCTTCTCTAACCAATCCATGTTCTTCAATCTCCATTCGCGCTGTTTGCGAGTCTGCAACTGGATGGCTGTGCCAAACAAATTCTGTCGAAAACCAACCGTCCCCTTCCCGGGTTCTATGGCACGAAAAGGGTGTGATGATTCTCCAGAAATCTGGCGAGGATGAATTGTTACGCTGCGTTCTGGCATATCACCTTGAATTCGCAATTATGATGTCGAGAATCTATTGAAGCGACGACCAGCCCTCTGTCGGGGGCTGTCGCCCGTTGCCTTTGCTCACTTTGCCTTCTGCAGATGCGCAGTCTGCTCCATAAGCTGCAGACAAGACAGAACGGAGCGACGAAAGAAAACGGTGCGACCGACTTCAGCAGCTTGTCCACAAGTTTGGCTGTTAATAATTACCATGTTAGCGCGAGCAGCCGGTTTGCTGTAGAGTGCATGTCCCTCTTGTTGCTGTCCTGTAGTTACTCCCCTGATGCGATCATTCATTCCCTGACACGCCAAATATGGCGGAAGACATCAGCGACTCCTCTGACTAGCACGTCCAACTTTTCACGGGGAGCGTGAACTTACGTGGGAAGCTGGACGACGAAATTTCACTCGTGCCTAAGGACACCACAGCGCATCAGCAATGCTGTTCAGCACGTTCGAATACCAGAACATTAGGGTCACCTCCGAACAGACGACAAACACCGCTGTCACTTTTCAGCGTATCGAACACAGTCCACGGAGACAGCAATATTGAGCTTGCTTGTCTGACCAGCCGAAGCTATTTCTCGATTATGAACTGGGTACGCGGCCAGAGAAAATCCACACCGCACACGCGTAGACTGTAGGACAGGAGCTATTACGAATCAGTCCCGTCTACGCTCCATCTCTCCCACGAATTTGCACCGGAAGACTCAAACGAGAAAGCTTTACGACTCACTGCTTGACACGTAGAGAAGGGTGACGTGTCTTCGGGAGACCGAATTCTTGCGCGTGCCAGCGCCAGGAAAGATGTTTGTTCTTGAAACAGAACCTGCAGTGCACTTTGAGTTATAAATAATGTCGATGGCAGGGTACCACCCGGAGCGCGCACCGGGAACTGACAGGTTCTCTGACACCT